>VUQH01080629.1:0-12832 GCA_015106775.1 Etroplus canarensis | reverse complement strand
CACTCACAGACACATACACACACAATCTGCACTACCTCAATCGCTGCTACTGCACATCACCTCTTTTTCTCAGTGCTAGTGTCTTGTTGCGTTGTCTTTTCATTGTGTCAACTCTTTTGCACTATTTTGATTTTTTGCAATATGTTCATCTGGTTTAGATGAAAAGGGTTCTGTTCTTGCATTGTCTGCAACTACACCATGTTGCACACGTTGCACTTTTTTTTTTTCTTTCAAAGTTTTATTTTTAAATTTTAAACTGCTTAAAAAAAAAAACCCTTCCTGTCATATGTCTGTATGTTTATATGTTGCACCAGGTCCTGGAGAAACGTTGTTTCGTTTCACTATGTTCTGCGTCAGCTGTATGTGGTTGAAACGACAAATAAATAGCTCTTGAATCTTGAATCTTGAATCTCTTGAATCTTGAATGCCAGCCTAAAAAAAGACAACCGAAGTGTTGTGTTTATTGGCAAGTACACTTTTGTGAGAACCAGCTGTTTCACACCATTCTTGTGATGCTCTGTCGTCACTGCTATCATGTAACTTATGAAGACACAGAAAGCCATTTTTCCTATATTTTCTGTTTTGTCCTGTTTGATGTTCATGGTCTTCCTGTGCTCCTCTTTTCTTTGCATGTTTTTTGACTTACAGCTACATTTACCTGCTGCGGTCCAAAAACATGCATGTTGGGTTAATCTGTGATTCTAAACTGTAGTGTTTTGTCTTTGTTAGAACTGTGATAGACTGAATGAGATGTTCAGGGTGATTCTTTCTACTCCTCAGCCCCTCCAGTGACCTTGGATTGGACAAGCAGTTGAGAACTAGCTAAATTGAATATTTGTTTTTATTGAGAGTGCTTTGGAGTGGTTTTAGTGCTGAAAATTGAGTATGATTACAAGTCAAAACAGGCTTAAAATTCCAAGAAGTCATAATTCCAGTGCTAGGTAGTAGATTGCTAGTGAGCACCAGGTAGGGCCTCAGGTCCAGAGCAGGTTTGATGGCATACTAGTGCATCTTTCATATCTAATTTCCCAAGATTCATCAAAAAAGGATTGACAATACAGAAATGTCCAGCTTCTGAAAAGCATCTTTATTGAGACACTCAGTACTTGCTTGGTTCTCCGTTACTACAAATTATGAATTGAATGTGGTATGGCATGGATGTGATCAGCTTGTGGCACTGCTGAGATGTTATTGAAGTCCAGGTTGCTTTATCTGGGGCCTTCAGCACATCTGCATTTTTAGTTCTGGTGTTCGTCATAAAACCTCATAGATTCTCAATGCGATTCAGGTCAGTCGAGTTGGCTGGCTAAACAAGCACAGTAATAACATGGTCAGCAAACCACTTGGTAGTAGTTTTGACACTTTGGGCAGGTGATCACCCTTGTTAGAAAAGGAAATTGACATTTCCATAAAGCTTGTGAGCATGAAGTGCTCTAAAATCTCCTGGTAGATGGTTGTGTTGACTTTGGACTTGATAAAGCAGAGTGGATCAACATCCACCACCACCACCAAGACTAGTTTACATGGCAAAGCAAAGCATCACAGACTGCAGAAACCTCACACTTCAAACACCTTGGATTCTGTGCCTCTTCACTCTTCCTCCAGACTCTAGGACCTTGATTTCTAAATAAAATGCAAAATTTGAGGACTTTGGACCACTAAGCAAAATCCAGGTCTTTTTCTTTGTAGCCCAGGTAAGATGCTTCTGTCACTGTATCTGGACTAAAGAAATGGGAACAAATTATGTGTTTTTATGACAGGATGCTAGTAAGTGCCTAAAGATACAATTTAAAACTGGGTGTCTGCTAAGTGGTCTGTTATGTGTAGACACAACACAGGTTCATCCCTTGTGTTAGGTATCTCTTTTATGCTTTAAGGATTCACAGGTCAGTGTTACCTGACTTAAAACTGGTCAGTTGCCAGGACTGGACTGAAAATGAGAAAATTGCAGCCAATGTCCAAAGAAAACTGGCACCTGGAAAAAGCTAGAAAAGATATAACCTCCTTTGTTTTGATGATGGTGGTAGAGAGCATTGTTTAACAGACTGGTCCAAAATATCCTGTTGGTGTTCAGATAATTGGGAGTTTGTCACTACAAAAGCCATGGCATGTGATTCACATCATTTTCACACTTACCAAACCATTCAGTTTCTCCTTGTGCCGTGTAGGTCGGGGCATTATCATCCTGTTAAAAAAATAAATTAGAAATCACTTCTATCTGAATTAATATTTTATCTGTTGAGCTGCAGTCTCTTCCTTCTAAGGCGACAAGGAGACCTAAACTATGTCACCTTAATGCTCAACAATGCATAACAGAGCCTCAGGAGCCCCTCAGTGTAGGTGTCAGGAGTTCAGGGTTTTCCTGTAATTTCTCACCCCTCTGTGTGTAATTATTAATGATGTTTGAACAACTGAGTTGGCCTTGTCATTTACCCTTGAAGAAGCAAAGCAAGCAGATATAATGTGGAGATGAAGCCTGAAAATGTAGCCGAATATGTGCTCAGTAGCATTAAATGATAAAAAAGCTCAGAGCTCAATGCTCAAAGACCTTTTTGCAAGTGCAGTGGAGCTACTGGTCCACCATGGATGGAGGCTGCACCACTAATGGGTCATGACATTCATATGAAACTTATCAACCAAGATTAATAAGCTAATGTAGCCTAAGCAGTTACAATTCAGTTGATTTTTTTCTTGTGAGAGAGTCAGAAAAGGATTTAAAGGAATTTTAAAGGTGCAATAATTCTGAGTTTGGGAACAAACCAACCTGTCAGTGGGCTCGCTGGGTTTATGAGCATATAGCTTGATACCAAAAGTAGGGTTGCATCAGTATGTGCATTGCTCACTAGAAGATCTGCAAAGTTGCATATAGACAGTTTTTATTAGTCACACACTATATACATAAACAAGAAATGTTCCTGAAATGTTGATTCTTCTGTAGCCTACAAGTTAAAGAGATTATTAGTGTCAATGGAAAGCTGTAGCAAACCATATCGGTAACTGATCCTGTCAAAAATCCACTTCACAAAATAGGAACCAAAAATGTATCTGGTGTCTCAATGAAATTATCCCAAATCACAGGCTGTTGTTGAGCTCTTCACTTGCAAAAGAGAAACATTAAGAAGGACCTAATCAGCTGTATTTGTTAAATAAGAGCATATGGGATTGAAATGAAATGCTCTCAGTCGAATGGAGGAAAACAACATTACTCACAGTTCCTGATTTAAAAATAGATTCATGTTAATGCTCCCTGGCTCCTGCTGGTGCTCAGTTCATATTACTGCCTACTCAGATTTGACCGATGTCTCACTGTACGATGAAAATCAACCGTTAAGGTCTTTGTACACCATATAATGAAGCATGCATGTATGCACCATCTATACGCAGATGCTTACTGTAAAATTACACTCAGTGCAGAAAAAGAATGCTCCCGTAAATGAATTTGGAATAGGGATAGTATTTGACCTTTCATTACAAATAAGAAGAACATTTCAGGCAGCTGTACGAAAAGGTTAGACAAGCGTGACATAATGTGAATGTTGTGAGCCAGGAGTGATCACGGTGTGAGTCAACATAACCGAAAGCATCGCACTGGCTTCCGCCAGACACTTCCAGTCTGGTTACACTTGATCTTTTAGGATTACTAGGCTGTGTGGGATTGGGAGAGATGGGCTTATGTACACCATCACTCACACTCGCTGATCCTCAGCAGCCGAGTGTTACACCTTTGTTTCTCCAGACAAGGGATTAGACTCATCAAACAAATGTGCCCTGCAGCAAACAATATGCACATTCAGGGAGTTTTTAAATTCACACAGGCAGAGATGACGCCATTACCAAGTCACTCGGAGGCCTGTCTTAAAGAAAGCTGTGGGCGTGTGTGTGTATGTGGCGCCCCCCTTGTGAGATGACAAATATCACACTAATCCCATTAGAAGTGCAAAGTGCTCTATGTGCTCAGTGACAAAACTATTTTTTGTATCAAGAAAGCATCTGCTGCCATTTGCAAGAATTTGTTTATTTCTACCTACATCAAGGGAGGACCAGAAATCAAACAGACAGGTGGGGTCACAGCAGCATGGAATCATATGGTTGCAAGTGAGTCACCCCAGGGGGACGTAGTTTGATGCCCCACAGGCTGTCTAGGAGGTGTTGAACTACACCATATGTCATTAAAGCAGCTGTCCCACCAGTTAACATCAACTACTTCCACATGAAAGGATTATTATGACCTTTAAAAAAAAGCATTCATACTTGATATTTAAATCTATGTCGGACCTGATTTGTATCTCTTTAGCCATGCAGAAAATTTGGATTTTATTTGCTCAGATTGTCAGAGGTAGATATCTCCCTCTGGGATTTCTGCCTCTTCCCAAGTACAGTGGAAGCAGATGGAATTTCATTTGTGGGGCCAACCAAAAAAATACTTTATAAAAATGCATTAAAAATTAAATGAAATATCTCTTTCCAGAAACTGTACCTCCGCTAGATTGGATAATCCACAGAACAGACTGCCAACCATTTTCAGAGGGACTGTTTCTTCAGTAGAAAGTAGTTCAGATGGAAATGGTTGACAGGAAAGTCTGTGGATTATCTAGGGTAATTGGGACACAGTTTTTGGAAAGAGATGGGGGGTTTCAAAGTTTCAAGCACCTAAAAATGAAGGACTAGTCCATTCACCCTTTAGGAGGCAGAACTTTTAGAGACCAGAATCCCCAAAACTGAGTTGATACAGCCTGTCCATATCGATCTCTATCTCATATTTGCTTGTAACAATACCACAAACCACAGTTAGTGAGAAGATGTGACCTATTTAGATTTTTTCCAAGCATGTTTTATCACCACAGAGCAAGATACCAAGATAACATGAGTAAGCTTTAAGTATTTCTGCTAGAAAATATTTTTTCTTACAGTTTTATTCACTCATGATGTGAAATGTTGTGTGGATGTGAATGAAAATATTCGAATCAGCTGATGTACGTATCTCGTGACAAAGCATTCTTTCTGGTTTCAGTCGATTTCAAAGCATTTTTCAGACTTAACATGAGCACTTTCACAGAGGCACAATGGCTGCTAAGTGAGTCATTCAGTGAGAGAAAAATGCTGTATATTGATTACAAAAAGCTGAAAGCAGGAACCCAGACTTGAATTCTTATTGGCATGGTTAAAAGTGTGAAAAGAAGCCGCTAAGCGACACACTCTGTGACAGAATTCACAGCAGAAAAAGGCACAGATCAAAAGTGAGGAAGATGAAACGCAAATGTTCAGAGAATTCAAACTGAAAAAGGTTGTGAAATTAAGTGTGAAAAAAAATCAAAATGTCTGCAGCTGCCTCCAAAACTGCAAGCAGATTAGAAAATCAGAACAATAATTTATCACAGGAAGTGAATACTGCTATGAAAAAGTATGACTCACAAAACAGTATTATAATAAAAGCTAAAACATGTGACAATGCAAAAGTGTTTTGGGTTGCTGCTGAGACCACACCACCAGCTGCTTAAATGGTCTTACCAAGAAACAATAGAGAAGTAAAAATGATTGTAACGCTGACAGTGGAAATTGAAAGTAACCAAAGCAAACAGGACCCACTCTCTCCAGAATCCAGAGGCAGAAACCAAATCAAAATCCACACCCCACATCCCATCCATAGGCAGTAATAAGGAGGTAGTCCCCCTTTGCAGCTATAACAGCTTCCACTCTTCTGGGAAGCCTTCCTACAAGATTTTTGAGTGTCTGTGGGAATTTTTGCTCATTCATCAAGAAGACCATTTGTGGAATCAGACACTGATGTTAGATGAGAGGTCTTGGCTCACAATATTCATTCTGCTTCATTCCAAAGATACTGAATGGGGTTGAGGTCAGGGCTCCATGCAGGCCAGTCTGTTTCTTCCAAACCAAACTCATCCAGCTTAGTTTGTGCGCTGGTGCACAGTCATGCTCTAACCAAAAACGGCCTTCTCCAAACTGCTCCCAAAGTCAGAAGCATAAAATTGTCCAAAATGTCTTGGTGAACTGAAACATAAAGATTTGCCTTCACTGGGACTAAGAGGCCCAGCCTAACCCTGGAAAAACAATCACATAGCATTGTCCCCCCTCCCCCGGACTTTGCAGTTGGCACAATGCAGTCAGGCAAACTCACTCTGCAGTTATTCAATCAGCAAAGAGTTGTTGACTTTTATGATCTATGCTCCACAGGACAAGGTGACTGCTGTTGTCCACAGTGATGATCCTCAACATGAAATTCTGATGAGTTTATGCAAACTTTTTTATTTGTCATTCAACCCATTACAGGATGAACGAAATACTGACTCTTAGGTCTCGGTGTAGCATGTAAAAAAACTAGTGTGATTCTTGGAGTCAGTGATATTTCTGTTTTCAAACCGTGCTGGAACAAGTGTTGTTTAATCCATTTACTGTGAATTAACTGTGTTTTATTTTCTGCAAAACTGCTACGAACCTGTTAAAGCCTACATCAAATGCAACTCCTATCGTTATATATGCACATACTAGTATCAACACACTCCACTTCTTTGCGTTCGAATGCGTGAACTTGTATTAGTGTAAGTAGCTCTGCTGGGTTTAAACCTTATAAGCATAGCAGCTTCATTGCTATGCTTATACCCGCTGGGCTACAAGGTAGGCTGAGTTGCTGCACAGTGAGACAGTGCATGATTTCATCTGTGTGCTGGACATTGGATGATAAAAATGACAGGATTTTTATCCACATTTCATTGTAACTGAAATGACCCTTAGTCACAGTTCAATCCAAACTCAAAGTGAATTAAAAATTGAATGCAAAATGAGATAGTAGGATGTTACATAAGAAAAATAGTCATTATAAGCGATGTGTTAGAGAGAGGACGGCAAGCAGCAAAGATCACAGGTCAGATTTGAGTTCATATTATGAGCATATGGCTGGCTGCTAAGCTTGCTCAGGCACTATAACATCTCTGCTTAGTTCAGTTTTCTTTCCCCTCATGCTTCTTTACACCTCTCCTTCAGCTGCTCCCGTGTACTTGCTTCACTCGCTTCCATTCCCCTCTGCTAACCCTTCCTTCTTATCCACCCCTCCTCCTCCCCCTTTCCTCACCCCCACTGCTCCTTCAAATCCCTACCATCCTCCCTCCATCCCTCCCCCTTCCCTCATCTTCCCTGCCTGATTTAGACCTCTTGCCTGAGAGGAACATCAGAGCACAATGGGTTAGTGCTGGCTGAGCTTAAATGGAATGAGAAAACCGGAAAATTCTCTTTCATGAATAGATGCAAACAATCGGCAGTGTGAGGGTGAACGGGGCAGAGGAGCATGAGACAAACCAGGCTGGCTGAGTAAGAAGAGTGAGACGAAGATGGAGGAAAAATGGCTGCTGAGGTGGCTGAAGGTCAGAGAAGAGGGGGAAGTGAGGAGTGACTGAAACTGATGAGGGTTTTTAATCCCAAAAGCCATTCTGACAACAAATTGTTTCCTGACATTTGCAACTTAATAGTGTACTGCGCATAATCCTGCACTAGTGTATGTGGTATTTCTAGGAGAAAAGTCCTCAATATTCACACTATCCAATAAGAGAGTTTTGCATAAAGCATCAAAAAGATTTTTTTCATTAATTTCTCTATTCCTTGTTGCAAGTAGGTTACAAATAATACACTCACTACTTGAGAAGGACTTCTACTTGAAATTTAATTAATGGCTTACTAAATGTATTGGACAGATTTAGCATAGATGACCACAGAGAAGGTTTATGGATGTAGTGAAGGAGGACATGCAGAGGGTAGATGTGACAGAAGAGGATGGAAGGGATATGGTGAGATGGAGGCAGATGATCCACTAAGCTGAGCCCTACAGGGATCAGCAACAGAAAAAATAGCTAGACAGCAGTGTTAAGGTGGTAAAAACCAGTCAAATCCTTCTTCATATGATAAATGTTTTTCTGCATCAGTCCAGTTGGTCTGTTTATATCATATGCTATACAAAAGACTTTTCATTTACAAGTTATGCCCGAGCGAAATAAAGCATACCTTGCTTTCTAATTCTTTTTGTCTCTTATAAGGGCCACAGTTCACAAAATGATCATCATGTTCTCTTCAATAGGACTTAAAACTAGCAGTTAAGACCATTAGCTCACCAAGAAAGTGTTTACTGAGGTCACAAATGAGGGGAACTGAGGGCCATCTTCCAAAAGGCTTCAAGACAGTCAGACTTTTATGATCTACATGCATGCTTTATATCCAGTCTATGTCTAGAACATACATTTTAAACACTTGCTAATGGGTTAATGTTACCTGGTATTTGCAAACTTAAGATATGGCTGAACAATTACCATTTTAGTTATGTAGCTGACTTAGATACTGCAGATAGATAGATAGATAGATAGATAGATAGATAGATAGATAGATAGATAGATAGATAGATAGATAGATAGATAGATAGATAGATAGATAGATAGATAGATAGATAGATAGAATAAACCAATATTTTATTTGCAAAAGAACATATTAAATGTTCAAAGTGTGACATTTTACTATTTAATGATAAAGGAAATGAGCAACAAAGGACCGCAGAAGTAAGTGATACTTAAAAGAAACAGCTGGAGGAACATGTTGCAACTAACTAAGGCTACATTCACACTGCAGGCAAAAGTGGCCCGAATTCAATTTTTTTTGCCCATGTGTGACCCATATCTGATTATTCTATGACAATCTGAACAGCCCACATCTGATTTTTTCTAATCGGATTCAGGCCACTTTCATACGTGGTCCTAAATCAGACACGTATCCGATGTTTTACAAAGCGTCCTGAGTCTGAACGACCATGTCACATTTCATCTGACTTTTCCTTCACTGAAGTGGGACAGACGTCATAATTCTGCATAGGAGGAGGCGGGATGTGGCAAGATCAAATGTCAACAATGCACAAAACAAGCATGACATACAGCGTTGATGGAAGGAGTCACTGGAAAGAAAGTGAGTTTTTACTTGAATGCTGATATGTGTAGCATCCATATTTACTTCCGTAAACACAGCATGCTGCGTGTGACGTCACGCTTTCTTCTGCGTATGCACGTCACTTCAAGGCCGGAGACATACTGGAGTCTGATAGTGGCCGCATTTAAGTTATAATGTGAATGACCGTGCAAAAAATTGGAATTGCTTGCTTAAGTGAATTGGCAACAGGCCAGTAATGTGACTGGGTATAAAAAGAGCACCTTAAAGAGGCAGAATCTCTCTTAAGTAAAGATGAGTAGAGGTTCAGCAATCTGCAAAACCTGTGTCTACAAATTGTAGAGCAATTTCAGAATAATGCTCCTCAACACAAAATTGCAATGACTTTGTATATTCCATTATGAAAATAATATAATCATAATATCATCAAAAGATTCGTAGAATCTGGAAATATCACTGTGTGTAAAGGACATGACCGAAAACCAGTAATGGATGTTTGTGATCTTCAGGCCCTCAGGTGGCACTACATTGCAAACAGGCATGATTCTGTCATGGAAATCACTGCATGGACTCAGGAACACTTCCAGAGATTATAGTCTGTAACATAGTTCAGTTCAATTAATAGTTCACTGTGCCATTCAAAAATGCAAGTTAAAGCTCTATTGTGCAAAATAGAAGCCTTGTGTAAACATGATCCAGAAACACTGCCATCTTCTCTGGGCCAAAGCTCATTTAAAATGGACCAAGGCAGAGCAGAAAACTGTTCAGTAGTTAGGCAAATCTAATTTTGAAATTCTTTTTGGTATTCAAGAACACCGCATGGGAAGGGAACATCTGACTTGATATCAGTGCTCAGTTTAAAAGCCTGCATCTCTGACAGTGTGGGGTGCATTAGTTGGTACTGGCAACTTGCACATCTGGAAAGGCACCATCAGTGCTGAAAGGTACTGTATATACAGGTTAGAGAGCAACATATGCTTCCCTCCGGATGATGTCTTTTTGAGGGAAGGATTTGCATATTTCAGCAAGGCAATACTGAACTGCATATGGCAGTTATTACAACCGCATGGCTTCATAGTAGAAGAGTCCAGGTGCTGCCTGCAGTCCAGGCCAATCACAAGTTGAAAATGAAAGCCATGAAAGTCGTCATGAAATGCAAAATACAACAAAGAAGACCCAGGATTGTTAAGTAACTGGAATCCTATATCAAACAAGAATGGGACAACATTCCTCTCTCAAAAGTCCAGCAGCTGGTCTTCTTAGTTCCCAGATGTTTATGGATTGTGGTTAAAAGAAGAGGGGATGTTCTACAGTTGTAAACATGGCCCTGTCCCAGCTTTTTCGAGACGTGCTGCCGCCATCACATTTAAGATGAGCTGGTATTTTTCATGAAATAGTAAAATGCCTCCCTTTAAGCATCTATGTTCTTTTGTGAATAAAATATTGGTTTATGATATTTTCATATTTCATTTTGTTTTTAATCTATATTCTAGACCAAGTCCCAGCCTTTTTGGAATTGGGGTTGTTTGTGTTTATTTTGCATTTCTTACAAGAATCTACCTCGTAATAACCACTAAAACTTGTGTTGTCTTGATGTCATAATAAAACACTCTGTGTATTCAGCTTCTAAAAAGGTTCTACAAACCCACAGTGGAAATCTCACTGGACTCATTACGCATTATTCAGCCTGCTGTATGTACAACACAGTGTACATACCTGACATCCCCTGTGATGCATCATGCCATATCTTTTCTATAAATCTTGTTCTCTTTTTGTGACCCTGTGGTCTGCCTGAAGCTTCATACTCCATCTGTTTTCATTGTGTTACACAGTTACAAGCAGACTTCGAGGCACCCACAGATGAAAACAAACAAGTCTCATCAACATCGTCTAGCTACAGCAGCTACGAGGGAGGCGTTGGTATTCAGATGATGCTTACGTCTAATAGCACTCACAGACATGCAAATTTACCCAGCTCCCCACATGCACCACCATGCCAGCAACATGCATCCATTTCTCCCTGTTACATAAGCCCCCCCTCCCCAACTGGCACAATGAGAAGTTATGACAGAAGTTATGACCCTGAGTCTGTAACACGCTCCTCTCTCCTATTTCTCCCACAAACACACATACTCACACATACATGCAGACTTTGCTGTCACTGAAACGATGATGTTTCCCAGCACAGTCACATGAACATGAGTCACACAGCAGAACTCAGCTTATTCTTACATTCAGATAAACATGGTCTTGGTGTGTTTACACAGTGACCACCAACTCCCACAGTCCCACCTCAAAAAACCTGCACTCTGGCCTGCCTGTTGTTACTCAAGCTTGCCCTGCCTAAATGGGTGAATTTTAGGTTTCAGAGCAAAGAAAAAAAAAGGAGAGAGAGAGAGAGAGAGAGAGAGAGAGAGAGAGAGAGAGAGAGAACATCTGCCTCAGGAATGAAAGCAATTTTCTGGACTTTTTGAGATCCTTATGGCACAGTGTGCTGCCTGCAGCCTCTACAGCCCTCACTGTCTGCCACACTGACCCAGCTCCCACCAGAATACCCTCATTGCCCAAGTGTGTATAATTATTTGCCTCTATCTGTCCATTCACTGGAAGCTTTTGACCACTGATATTTACGTGGTCCCAGCAGACATGGCTGATCTGCGAGCAGCTGAACCCCCACAAACATGAGGGCTGGTGCAGTTAGGACAGTTAGGACAGACAGGAGCAGAGGCACAAGATGCCTATATGTGATGACATGTGTGTCCACACAGCAACAGCAATCAGTTTTATTGTGCTATAGATAGTTTGTTTCCACTTAGGCAAATGACAGTTTTGTGTCTTTAGTTTGCAGAATTTTGACCCTAAACATTATTTCTACTACTGTCAGCAGTCAGTAAAATGTCAGCATCCTAATATATGCTGTAAGTAAGAGCATCCTCTCACCCGCCTTCCCTGCACCTCTCTCATAAACAAACTGTCTCCCTTATAAAGCTCAGGACAAACTCCTCTAAGCTCGTCATCCCTGATGACCTCATCTGATCTTGGCCCTCACACATCGCTGGCTCTGAATCCTAGTTATCCTTAGAGGCTTCATATCTTTACACACCAAATACACACACAGTGATTTAATAAGAGGCTGTGTTGTTCCGCATGTGAGGAGGGAGTATGAGTCAGTGTGCGTGTCTGTGTGCACATGTACTATGGTTGGGGGAGGTGAGGCTAATCGTCCTCATCCTGTCACTTCCTCTGTTTCTCTGTCTGCACAGGTTCTGAGACGACTGTACAGATAAACAACAGACTATGGACATGGGCTATAGAACTGCTGACAAATTGATCAGCTGTTGTTGTTTTCCAGAAAGATCTCCTAGATGTGCCAAAACACTAGACTTCAAGAAAGTACAGCAAACCTCATTGCTTTGACTGGTACCACAATACGCAACTGAAGTGCAAGGTTTAGACTTGTGTTAATTCAAATTATTATTAGAAAAAATGCAAATAGAGTAGCAATTACAAATGCTTTATCATGAACAATAATTATTGCCAATATCAAATGTAGCACACTTTCTGGCAGGACTTCTACAATAGTTGTGGTAATTAAATAAAGGTTCTCTGTGTAGAGTTGAGACTGTCATTGATATAAATGATTCTCAGTCTGTTAAGTAAACTACATACAGTATTTTTTGGGCACCATGTGTTAGCTTGCATCAGCAATGGGACATGCTCTACACTATCGTGCTTGGTTATGTTGCACTCTGTGCACTCTGTGGTTATGCATGCATTCTATGCCATGCGTGTTTTTACAATGCCTATAAAAAAGTATTCACCCTCCTTGGATGTTTCACCCTTTTATTGCTTTAATAAATTAAATTATGGTCAATATAATTTGGCTTTTTTGACAAGA
>VUQH01080628.1:0-42604 GCA_015106775.1 Etroplus canarensis | reverse complement strand
CCAGAGGGGTGTGTTCCAATTATAAAAGGATCACACTTCTCAGTCTCCCTGGCAAAGGTCTATGCCAAGCTACTGGAGAGGAGAGCCCAGCCATTGGTCAAACCTTGGCTTTAGGAGGAACAATGTAGTTTTCGTCCTGGTCGTGGCACATTGGACCAACTCTTTACCCTCTCAAGGATCCTTGAGGGTGTGTGGGAGTTTGCCCAACCAGTCTACATGTGTTTTGTGGACTTGGGGAAATCATTCAACCACATCCCTCATGGCTTCTGTGGAGGGTGCTTCAGGAGTATAGAGTATTGGGCTCGACTGCTATGAGCAATTTGGTCTCTATACGACCATTGCGAGAGTTTGGTTTGTATTGCCAACAACAAGTCAAACTCGTTCCCAGTGAGAATTGATGAGAATCAGTACTTCCAAGTCTGAGTCCATGGTACTCAGCCGGAAAAGGGTGGATTGCCCTCTTAGTGTTGGGGACGAGGTCCTGCCCCAAGTGGAGGAGTTCAAGTATCTCTGGGTCTTATTCATGAGTGTGGGGAGAATGGAGCGGGAGATTGACAGATCGAGGCAGCATCTGCAATGATTGGACATTGTACTGGTCTGTTGTGGTGAAGAGGGAGCTGAGCTCTTAGGCAAAGCTTTCAGATAACCAGTCTGTTCCCACCCTTACCTATGGTAAGGGTAGGAACTTTGGGTAATGACCAAAAGAATGAGATCTACATACAAGTGGCCAAAACAAGCTTTCTCCGCAGGGTTGCTGGACTCACCCTTAGAGATAGGGTGAAGAACTTAGTCAAGTCATCCGGGAGAGGCTCAGAGTAGAGTCGGTGCTCCTCCACATTGAAAGGAGCTAGTTGAGGTGGTTCGGGCATCTGATTAGGATGCCTCCTGGACGCCTCCCACTTGAGGTGTTTCGGGCATGTCCCTCTGGGAAGAGACCCCAGGGCAGACCCAGGACCCAGCTGGACTGGGAATGCCTTGGTGTCCCCCCTGAAGAGCTGGAGGAGTTGGGTGGGGAGAGGAAAGTCTGGGGTTCTCTGCTCGAACTGCTGCCTCTGCAACACGGACCCTCAGAAAAGTGGTACATGATGGATGGACAGACAGTAAGTGTGAGATGCTCCGGACATGTGCTGAAGAGAAAAAGTGGATACTGAAGATAGGGCTGCCAGGCAGGAGGAGAAGAGGAAGACCACAGAGGGTTCACAGATGTAGTGAAGGAAGACATGCAGAAGGTTAGTTTGACATTAGAGAAAGCAAGGGATAGGATGAGATGGAGGCAGATGATTTGCTGTGGTGAACCTGAAAGTGAACAACCAAAAAAAAATCAGTAACTATTTAGTCTATGCAATATCTAAAGGTGAAAAATCTCCTTCACAATTTCATAACATTCATAGTGACATTATTATATCAAATGTTGTCTGTTCAGAGAAACGGACTTTATAATAATACAGTTAGAACAGTAGAGAAAACTGTCAAAATTAGAAAGGTGAAATGAGAGAATTTTTTTTTGCCATCCCCATTTTTTCTGAGAGCAAAAAGACAGTAATCCAACTAGTTGCAAATCAATTTTAATTTAATCCTCTAGTCAGATTTTTTTCTGGCCCTTCTCCTGGACTGTCAGGAGTACAACACAAGATGGTGTTGTTTTTCATCCTAGCAAAGTTCAGCAAGTTCCTTCTGCATGCCGCTATTGCACTGAGCAGTTTACTACCTACACGTAGCCTTCTCAGTATATTGCCTTTGTTTTTTTTTCTGGAATTTTGCTAATATGGTGTACACCTTTGGTCAACAGAGAAGTACATGCTGTTTGTGTACACATTCAGAGCGTTAAACTATCATGTCTGTCGTCTGTAATCCAGCCACATTCAGACTCTTACATTGCATATCTCGTGTAGAACAAAGTTTATTTGAATAACCTGACTTCCTGACCTTACTGTCATGCTGTTTAACACGCTGAATTGTGCCAGGTCTGGAATGAGCAGGTTTCCCAACAGTCAACTACAGACCGTGTGACAGTTTATTATGAAATTTAATATTCCTGATTTTTGTAGAGATTAGAGAAGTGCTTTAAAAACTTTGAATAGTGTTGTTTGTGTAAAGTTTGTTTAATGTGCATTTTTTGCAGATCTACATTGGTGTGACAGACCACTTATGGGGAAAACACTGTCAGAGGGACTTCAAAGATTGCAGGCTTCAAGAATATGAATCATGGAAAGAAATGTACATGAGGCTGTCTGAGGAGAGGGAAAGGAAACTCCAAAGGCTGACCAAAACCATTGTCTCAGCACAATCTAAGAAACCCAAAGGTCACTGATCTATGCTGAGTGCAATTGTACCACTACTTTTAGCACTAAAATGCATGAAGAACTTAACACATAAACAAAACCTCACCGATTAAAACAGCTGTTCTGGATTTCTAAGCATATCACTAATCTGCAAAGATATTAAATTTGGAAAAGTAAAATATTAAAGTCAAAGGGGAGATTATTTTAAGAGGCAGTGTATTTTGTAGAGAATATTTATACATAAATATGATGTATACTGACGCTTTTTTTATTTAGGGCGGCAGGTGAAGATGGCATTTATTCACACTGTTGCCAAGCCACCGAGAGATGTGCGAATTCAGCAGGAAATTCATGGAACTGCTGTTCAGCAGCCTCATCAGCCCAGGTGCAGGTGGGTTTTCAGTCTCCTAAATACAGATAATACATTACTAATCCTTTTTTTTTAAGCTTATGACCCTTTTTTAAATTTTTATATACTAATGAAAATTATGTTTGTTTTCTTAGTGACTACGTTCTTAAAGATCATGAGAGGTTTTCTGGGAAATTTGTTTATCTTTGACAAAGCATGGACACCTGGCTTGCTCTGGTCCTCTTCTACATAAAAGTCCTTAACCACAAAGTGATCTTTAAACAACAGCAGCTCAGCAGGGTCATAACCCATCACAGATTCATGTGATAACAGTGGGTGAAATGCTTTTTGGGTGAGCTTAGCCAAACAGTGGAATTGGAGCAATGTGCTGGATAAACTGGTTTTATTATAGTTGGAGACAGCCTTGGGTCCTTTGTTGTCAATTGTTGCAACATGGGATGTTCAGCTCACTGGCCATTTGGAGGTGGATGGACGCTCATTTTGTAGTTTCATGTGCGTTGTTTCTGCTTTGTAAATAATTATGTTGATCATTTTCTCTTTTCAGTGTCAAGGGTCAGGACAGCCGACAGAAGCAGAGTTGTAATGAGCCCAGCAGGCCCAGCAGCACCAGTTCAGGGGGAAGCAATACACAAGACGCTCGCAAAAAAACAAGTGAGCTGATAAAGATTGTGGTAGATAACTTGGTTATTATTTTTCATGCATTTTCTCCAGTGATAAAGTTGGAAGTAAATGAATACGTCTATCTCATGTAAACTCTCCTGATTTGTTTTCACTAATATTTATAATTTTCTTTGTTCTCACAGAAGTTGCTCCAATGATGGCAAAGTCCTTAAAGGCATTTAAGAAACAGCTAGGACGCAGATAGAAGCTCTTATATAAAGCTGCTGTTTATGGTGTATGGATGTGAATAATGTGTACTCTATCAATAGTTAACTGTGGATGGTAATAAGCCTATGTTCACATTATATTTCTCTCTGTTGCTTGTCTATATGTACTATAAAACGGGTAACTGCATTATTTTTTTCTGTCAGTTGTCTTCACTATTAAATGGACAATGAAGCCAGCAAATTTACAGGGATCTGAGTTTGTTTTTTTACTAAACAAGGTCAGTAAATTGATAGTTTGTGTCGCCCTCTAGAGGGTACATTGTGAAATTTTTTTTCTATAAAATCTGCTGATACTTTCATTCACTCAGTTTCAGATTATCTTAAAAATGTAGTTATTTTAAAATTATCAGCTCTTCTGGTGCCACAAACTAAAACTGAAACCAAAGTGGTTAATTTCCTATATTGGGCTGAGAACTAGATGTATTTCATGGTAAAGGTTTATGTAAATGGCACATCACGGGTACTGTCACATAAAATTGCTTTTTCAGGTTTAGAAAATGTAAAAAAATCATAAAGAAGGCAAAATAATTTTGTGCACTCTAATCCAAGTGATTAAAATGGAAGTAGACAGTTACTGTTTGCCACTTCTCAAGAACTCTCCCTGTCTATTTGTTTTTGATCTGTTTAAACAACTGTATGAGATGTTAGGAAATGGTGCAAAACCTTTGCAACATTCAGCACCACCTGCTAAAGCTGCACATTTCATCTGTTGTAATGTTAAATTTCATTTCAAGCAATGGCACAAAATCAGAATGTGTTTGCTCTGGAAGTTTAAAAATGAAACCTGTTGGATTCTTCATTTTATTTTTTGTCATTTTTTTTGAGAGACCAACCTGTTTGCCCTGTTATGCAGGGTTATACATTAAAAAGTGCACATTTGGTGACCATTTTCTCCAATACCAACACTTAAAAGCAGACAGATGACCTCATGGTTAATCAGTCCTTTCACCAAAGGACCTCAGTTGAATGAAACTGATAATGAAATTTGAGCCAAGTTTCAAGAAAAATCAGACAAAGGATTACTGAGGAATAAAATCAAGGCAACGGTTTTCATTGTTTGAGTTTAGGAAGCTGAATAATTAATCATCCAGGATGTGGCAGTTTTAACAGATTTTCTCACAACACTGACCAGATTGATGGATGCTAGCAGAAATGGAGTTCTTTGCACATCACTCAACAAAATGGAGCTTCTTCAGATCCTTCTAAGCTCAAAGGCAGCAAATTACCAGAAGGAAAAAAAAATTGCAAACGCACTGTTTCAATACTGTATCTTCATCAAAGATGACAAAGCCATAAGGCAAACAACTGTGATCAACTTAGGCCAGGTGTACAATTGTCATTGGGTAATTGGTTGAACAGGGTTTCAAATCTATTGGATAATGAACTTGATGGAGAGTTGCCAACATTGGTGCCCAAGTGCCACATCCCTAAAGACATGTTCTCTCTTGAAGTTACAAATATAACAAGTACAATCCTCTGAAATGTTACAACTGATAGGAAATATGACTAAGTAATTTATGCCAGAGAGCTATTATGTCACACAAAATAGCCCCTTAAGTTACAAAAATAAAAGTACAAAAACTACAAGTATAAAATGTAAAGTGTGACATATTAGAAGAAACTTGAATTCAGTTCTTAGTTTGTAGGCGCCCCAGTATCTGCAGTATGAATCCAGTATGTCTCTTTATGGACCAGTGAGTCATACAGGCTGTGACATTAAGAAGTATCTGTTTTTTCTATTACCCAAACCTTTAATCATACTGCACAGCCTGTGCATAATGCCAATAGCATGATGCATGTTTTGTATACATATTGCAGGCTTATGTTCAGACACATGGCTCTTTTAAACTGCACAGTTTTAAACATGAATGTGTGCAGTTACAGTTAATACATATCTAATTGAATACTTTTGTTCCCAGTATGCAGTTGTGCAAAGTACCTGCTGGTGTTCTCAGTGGGCATGACATCACAAAAAAACCCAGCAAGTGGTTTTTGTGTTAAAATGAGCTGGTCTGTCACCTGAATTGTGACAACATTTAAGTATGATTAGGGAAGCCCCAGAACTCATGGGTGATTTCTGAGTATGGGTCCAGTGTGTAAAGGAACAGTTCACTGGAAAAATGTCCTTTGGCATATAGTGCTGTTTATCCATCTAGACTGTTTTAAGTTGCCTATAAATTTGGAGAAATAGGCTGTAGAGTTCTCATTTGAATATACTGGAACATGTTCGAAAACTGCGTTGTATTTAAAACTATTAAATAAAGCAAGTACAATTAAGTGGAGCATAATAAAATATACTGGGGTGTACCTAGAGGTGAGCGAGCGGTGACACTGCTATTTTACTATTTAATATTAGCTCATCTTGAATTTGATGGCAGCAACACATCTCAAAAAAGTTGGGACATGGCCATGTTTACCACTGTAAAGCATCCCCTCTTCTTTTAACAACAGTCTATAAATGTCTGGGAACTGAGGAGACCAGCTGCTGGACCTTTGAGAGAGGAATGTTGTCCTCTTCTTGGGTGATATAGGAGGCCATTTGCTCACCAGTCCTGGGTCTTCTTTGTCAAATTTTGTGATTCATGATGGGCCAAATGTTTTCAGTTGGTGAAAGGTCTGGACTGCAGACAGACCGGTTTAGTACCTGGACTCATTAATCACAAAGCCACGCTGTTGCAATAGCTGCAGTATGTGGTTTAGCATTGTCTTACTGAAATATGCAAGGCCTTCCCTGAAAAAGAAGTTGTCTGAAATGCAGGCTTTTAAACAGAATGCTGATACCAAGCTGAATAGTCCCTCTCTTCTTTTGCCTGGAAGATGTGTCATCCATGATTTCAAAAAAAGAATTTCAAATTTTGCCTTAGTCCATTTTAAATGAGCTTGGCCCAGAGAAAACAGCAGCATTTTTGGATTATGTTCACATATGGCTTCTTCTTTGCATGATGGAGCTTTAGTCTGAATTTGTGGATGGTATGGTGAACTGTGTTTACAGACAGTGATTTCTAGAAGTGTTCCTGAGCCCATGCAGTAATTTCCATGACATAATTACATCTGTTTGCAATGTAGTGCCACCTGAGGGCCTAAAGATCCACCATCCAACTAAGGTTTTTGGCCATGTCCATTGTGCACAGATATGTCTCCAGATTCTCTGAATCTTTTAATGATATGATGTACTGTAGATGATGGAATATTCAAATTCTCTGCAATTCTACATTAAGGGACATTATTCTAAAATTGATCCACAATTTGTAGAATAATATTCCTCAATTTAAAATGTAAACATTTCTCACAGATTGCTGAACCTCTCCTCATCTGTACTTCTGAGAGACTCTGCCTCTCTAACATGCTCTTTTTATTCCAGGTCACATTACTGGCCTTTTGCCAGTTAACTTAGTTACAAATGGTTCCTCCAGCTTTGTCTTTTTACTTTTCCAGGCCTTTTGTTACCCCTTCCCAATTTTTTTTAGATGTGTTGCTGCAATCAAATTCAAGATGAGCTACGATTTTCATGAAATAATAGAATGTCTAGAAATATTGGTTTATGAGAATTACAAATTATTGCATTGTGTTTTATTTATATTTTACAAAGTGTCCCAACCTTTTTTGAATTTAAATTGTACTTTATTAAAGTATTTCAATGTTACGTAACCTTCTGTTTCTACTAAATTGTGGATACAAATTTTTTTTTTTTTTCTGAAGGTCTTTCACAGTTTTTCCTTGGACATTAGCTGCTTTTCACTAATTTTCACCTGATCATTTTCAGAAGTATATATATCACTTCACCCAGACTTATTAATCATTCAAGCATAGAAAAGCACCGAACACATGTTCTACACATAACAGACAGTTGAGCAAAGAAACAGATTTTTATTGTATATTTAGGAACTTTGTTACTAGCAGTCTGTCACAAAAACATATAATTTGTTCCCAGTACTTTAGTTAAATCTATGAAGAATGCCGAAGATAACAAAATTTCACAGGCATAAAATCTTTTTTAAAAAAAACTGGACAAGTGGAGGATAAAATAAGTGGCTTAAGAGCTTAAGAAACTATCTACAGTAGATGAAAATCATCTGAAAGTCAAGTCCTTAAGAAATATGAAAAAAATCCAGCAAAGACCTGAAACAGAACCTGAGAAATGCATCTGGCCTTTCACTTTGTCCATGTACTGTTTGTCAAAGCTTATCAGAAACTGTCTGAAAGGAAGGGTGGCTTTTAAGAAGCCATTCTTAAGAATGGCTTCTTAAAATGGGTGGAATGGAGACACAAGGTTGAGGTATGCCAGTTTACACAAGAACTGGACTGATAATCAGTGGCAACAGGACTTATGGAGTGATTAACTAATTTCATGTGTGTTTCCATGGAAAACCAGAGAATGTCCAAGTAATCTCTGAGTATAGGGCATATTTGAACGCAATTTTTCCAACTCTCTTGCTAAATACACATATATACTGTGTAACATCAAACCATATTTTACCTCATGGAAAACTGAAAAATAACTCAAGCAAAACAGTCAAAAACTCTATTATATACTGCTGCTTTATTTTTTAATATGGTAGTTTCCATTACAGTAACCAAAATTTTGGTGTTACTTTCCATGGTGGCCATAAAGGCTAACATTTCCTTGACTATAATGAAAGCCTTTCCTGCTTTCTTCACATACATTGGATTAGGTTATAGCCAGACTTTTGAAAGGTGCATGTCATGTCATGTCAAGTCAAAACCATTTGAGGGAAAGGTAGGGTGAAAGTAAAACTAACCAGAATTTGAAAGGTCAGTAAATGAAGGTATGCTTTCAACTGAGACTTAAATTTTGATAATGAGATGGATGATCAGAGCAGAAAAATGCCTAGTGGGCAGCAAGAGTCAGTCTACAGTTTGGATTACAATTTGATTAAAACTGTAAAAATAAAAGATTATCTGGAGCAAGCCCATGCAGGCATGTATATATCAGCAACAATATTTTAAAATCAATCCTAAACTTCACAGGAAGCCAGTATAACGATTTAAGCAAAAGGGAGATACGCTCATGCTTCTGTGTACCAGTCAGGTGTCTGGCAGAAGCATTCTGAACCAACTGCAGATGTGACAGTAGTATTTTGCTCAATCCAACATATGACAAATTGCAGTAATCCAGTTGGGATGTAATAAAAGCATGAATAACCTTCTTGAGGTCATTAAAAATGAGAAATAATTTAATCTTACCTAAAAGTAAAGAAAAAGGTTGGCTTTAACAACAGATCTGATCTGTGGGTCAAACTCAAGAGAACAATCAAAGATTCTTTACCTGAGGTTTTAAGTATGACGCCAGTGACCCAAAGTGCGAAGGAGTAATGAGGAGTGTAGCTGCCTGATGGTGAGTGGGATGAATCACTAAAATTTTTGCTTTCTTTTCATTAAGAATAAAGGAATTTTGTGAGAGCCAAGTTTTAACATCATCTATGACTATAGAGACTATATAAAACCAAAAGGCTACTAAAGTCTGCATTAATCCAGTGCCATTTAGATCATGTCAGCTCTTCTTGTTACTCTGGTCTGGCCAAGAATAATAAAAGAAGGTTGCAGATCATGCTGAACAAAATAATACGCTTCCTTCTGGACACTCACCCTCGGACCCATATAGGTCATCAACAATTCAGACAGGTCGACATATTGCTGGCTGAACTTAGAGCTGATCAAGTAAAACTAAACCATGTTTTTTTTAACATCTTACATGGTATCTCTCCAAAATATTTGGCTTCAAACTTCAGACTTACATCTAATATTCATAACATCAACGCAAGATCCAGTGAACAAAGGTTCAAAGGCAACATATCGTTAGCCTCGTAGCATAATTGCCCAAGTCATATTTCAATGTTTTTGGTAACAAGAAAAAACACAAGAAAAAACAATGTCATTGTTTTAGTTAGGCAGATATCACAATTTGGCAAAAAAATGACTTAGGCAATTATGCTGTGAGGCTAACGACATGTAGTAATTGTTTAACCAGTGTAGAAGCACACTGTAGAAAAGTTGAAACTAAGTTTTAGATAACATGTGGGATGAGTTGTGCTAAAGAATGTATTTAAAAAACAGGGCCACCGAGAAACAAATTGAGCAGATCATTTCCTACATTTTAAAATTCACCACACAGCCACTACAACAAAAGAAGACACACATTTTAAACAATTAATTATTGTAAAAGTAGAAGAGTCAAATTTCATTTGCACATCTACCTCCTCTTCACTGGAGCTCTTTCTTTCTCATCAGCCGTGCACTCTGCGCTGCCTCAGTCTGCAGCCCTTCATCTCTTTAGTTCTGCTCTTCAGTCTGATTTGACTACCGTGTAACAGATTTCACTCCTCACTTGCTCTGATTAGTTTGCCATGTCTGTACCCTGTTTGGTTCACTTAAACTTTCCTTACCTGGCTGCATAGCCAACAATCCGTTCACATCTCATCACCTGCTCTGCCATGGCTCAATATCCCATCCCTGACCTGTTCAGCTCTGCAATACATATTAATCTTTTATCTGACTACAGTCCCCTATGTATTCATTTATCATTGTCATCCAGCTAGCTCTGACTCATGATGTGGTAGCCTTCATATCAAAATGTATGTAAACAATACGTGTTGTAAGGCAGCCAGGCATGTGACAGCTGTTGAACATATTATTTTAAACTGATTTCTATGGGAGTCAAAATGACCCCCTTAGCAGTAGTAGTTATATGTGGTTTTCTTTTTTTTTTCCTTTTTATCTCTAACACCCCAAACTCACTATATGATGAAAACCATTTTAGAAAAAGTCAGGAAACATGACCTGATGGGGTTTTATTTTTGCAGAATGATTTAATGATTTAAGCTGACAAAGGAGTCAAAATGACCCCTTTGGCAGATCTAGTGTTTAAGGTTCAAAATTATGCCCTTCTTTTTAAATTTCCATTTTTCCAGAGCCATCCAGGGGACCAGATTAGACCCTTTGGCTGGCCAGTTCTGGCCCAAGGACCGTATGCCTGAGATCCCTGATGTAGATGGTCAAGTAAAATGATGAATAATGCAAGAAGAAGAATCACTGTTTATTATTTTTTAACTGTTTATTTTTAGAAAACAATATTGAAGGGGTATGATGCTAAATCAGTGGAGTACATTTTTAGCATGGAAAAACATTCTTTTATCCAAAATGGGGTAATATCCTGTAAATTTTGCAGGTCATCTCTTGATTTATCTCCACCATTACTGAGAGAATATGTAAATGTAGCTGGATGTATAAAGAAATACAGTATGCCATAAATCAAAGTGAAATTACTTATTTGAAAAAGGCGTTTTGATGATGAGAGTGAATTTTTTGTGCCCATATGATATTTAGATAGGTTGGAGGACGGGATGACTGAGTGGACTGTTACTGTAAAAATAACTAAATGCATCGACATGGACTTGCAAGCAACTGTGAAGACAAGCTGGAGTTCAGCAAAGAGCGGAGATCACAAGTCAAAGAATTTACTATTACAGTAGTGCAATGCCCATTTAAAGTGTGCCCATTTTGAATAGGCCAAATGTGCATTGATATACATTGTTCCATTTTAAATAAATATAATAATGTTTCACTCTCAAATGATAAAGTGTTTCCCACAGTTTACCTGGTGGTGGGTGACTCTGCATGTAAGTGATAAGCATGCAGAGAGTCATAATGTGCACTGGAGGAGAGTGTAACCATGTCATTTTCTCTCTCTACAGTTTACAGCTAGAAAAGATAAAAGCTTCAAATGCACACATAAATGTTACAATTTACTGCTGCCCCCTAAATGCCTCACTTTCATAACATTAGTTTTTATAAAAGCAGAAACTACCACACATAGTGTTACAGTTGTATTTCATATACACTACACCCCCAAGAATTGTCACTGTGGGTTTATACCCTCATGCATGAATGGTCCCGAAGACTTTTTTTGAGCCCTTGTGTTCTGCACAGGACTCCTTAGATCGCCCTCACACAGCAGCTGCATGACCAGAGCTCTGCTCCTCTGCCAACAAGCGAGGAGAAGAAGATGAAGTCCACTTGTGTTTGGGCAGCCAGCCGAGTTCCACCACCCTTTTTATGGGCTTGGGGGAAAGGGTCACATCCCGATGGAGATAACTGCCTGATCATCAGAGTTGGCAGAGCTCCTGTATAAGGAAGTTATTTTTCTGGTCTCCCTATGCAGAAGAACAAGGAGTTTTAGTCATGCTGTTTTCTTGCTTCAAAGACAACAGGCAGAATGAGGCCAAATTTGGACTCGTTTCTGTTCACCAAGTGCATAATGACCATCAAAGGGTGATAAGACAATTGGTTCACATCCAGCGATCTGAGAGATGGCTATATTCAGGTTCTAACCATGCCCAAGCACAAAACATTTCTGTGCTTCTCTCCAGGTAGTACAATATTAGTGCAACTTTTTACCCTTCAGTTATTCTCTGGCTCTGTAAATGTTCTCCATGTGTGAATGGCATTGGAAGCCACTACTTAGAGTGTTTAGGGTGTTTTTTTTTTTTCTGAATGACCTAATCGTTACTGCCTCCTCCCAGGAATGAGCTGCAGGTGGATTGAATGAACAGCTGTTGAGAAAATAGAGATTTCTTGATTTTTATTGAGATGTTAGTCTTCCCCTGGCTCTTGTTTGTTAATGAGAACTTTTTCTTGTAATATATTATAGTATACAATAGTGTCTTCGTAGTGTAGGGGTTTACACATTTGTTTTGCAATTTAAAGAGCTCTGGTTTTATTCCAGTGGGGACACAAGTCCCTCCCACCATGGGAGGGTTGAATCAGGAAGGGCATCTGGAATAATAACTCTGCCAAATTACTGATGCAGATTCATCTGCTGTGGCAACCCCTTGGGGAAATACAAGGGATCATCTGAAGGTGTTTTTATTTTACAGTACAAGTCAAAAACGTTTTCATTGTTAGGCCATTAATATGGAACAGTCTGGTTTCCATTGTGGCATATACTACTTGTGTCTTGAATGTACAGTATCTGAATGCATTGAATGTATGTACCCCTTTCTTGCCCTGAGCTCCCTGTGGGGAAATTGCCTGTGAGTCCCAGTTCAAGTCATTTCACTGAAATGACAGCATGGGTTTGATTGGCCCGCCTGCTGGAGTGATGGCTTCTAGATGCTGAGAGCTGTAGGCATATGTGAGCCCCAGCGGGAGTGCTGACAACATGAGAAATGTTCCCACGCTGCTCTCTGCACCAAAACCTCACCACTTAGCCTCTCATTCCCAGGGTGCTAAGGCTAAAGATGGAGACCTTGAAGGGAACACCAACACATCACCTGTGCTGCATTCATGTGTGTATTTGTGTCTTTTTCTGAGCTTGTGAATTTTCCAATTGGCAATGCAGCTTTTAGCTGAAGTGGGTGACTAGTCTACTTGATTCTCTGACCTTGACTTAAATGAGTGACAGAAGAGCTAAAGGCCTTTAAAACTGAAATACTGGAGGATGAGAAGAAGCACAGAGTGAGAAAGAGCAGACAACAGGAGTAAAAAAGCGTTAAGAGAGATGATGGAAATATAAAAGAAATACAACCTAAACACGAGATGGAACGTCTCTCCTAATCTTTCCTGCGTTCCTCAGTCCTCTCTTTGTCGCCAGTGTGTTTCTAGGTCATCAAACCAGACTGTTACTTTCACAGCTGCTGATCTTCATGCTAGTGCAGTTATACAGACAAAGGCCATCGATTTTACAGTCAAATCCAGCCATCAGAACCTCGTGTCCTGACCACCTATCTGCAATACTCTGGGGTCCAGTGCGCTTAATAGAGTGCAGCTAGTGTGTAAATGGTAGTAAGTGTAAACAGAAGACCCAGTGATCCAGCTCTAATGGCTATCTTTGCTCCAGTTCTCTGTTAGCCATTGGGATGCTGACCTCCACCTGTACTGCATGCCATGTCATGAGCGTTTAAAAGCCCACCATTCTCGGGAATATTTTCAGTGTTAGGGAAAATATTATCCACTCAAAGCAAATTTTAAGAATATACTAGAATATGAAAGATTTATGCAATTTTAAAAAACAAAAATCTGTAAAATAAATAAAAGCCAGTTAGCTGTCCTGCAATAGAAATGGAAAAAAGAGATTATCAGCTCTTTGGACACACAGAATAAAACTTACCATCATACTGTTAAAAGGGTTTTTTACATCAATAATGTTTGTTAACAGTTCAGATATTTGTGGCTAATACAGATTGGGGGTTTCAGAAATTCATGGAAAAGGTAGAACTCAGCAATGAACTGTGGTACCAAAACAACAAATGAATATACATAAATCAATTGACAAATGCAATTACCGAAACATATGGCTTGCATTTTCTGTGCACACACCCAAGATGCACTCACCAATATTTATAGTAAGCATTTTTTCTACACACAAGCACCCACCTTTCAAACACATGCACGCATACTGGAACACAAATCCAAACTGACAGAGCTTGTGTACAGACTACACTTTGGCAACTTATGATATGCGTAAATCAAATTTGTAAAAATATTTTTTCCACACATTGAACCGCACCTGCAATCACTGGTACAAATCAGACTAAAGTGCAAGCATAATTATATATAAGAAACGTAAAATAAAAGCTTTACACAAAAATGCATCTCATCCATAGCTGCTTGCTTAGTTCAGCTGTCTGTGTTGATATTTTGCGCTATACAAAGGTGTCTGTGTGTATCGGTGTTGGCTTGCATTTCTTACAGAAATTGGCATTCTTGCTTTTTCGTCAGCGCTAAGCCATTATGGAGAGAGACTGACTGGGAATGATCAGCTCTAATGATTTTATGAGAGTCTACATGATTAATGTTGGCACAGCAGTGTGTTTGCGAACAAACCTCTCTCTTTCTCTCTCTTACACACACTTTGACACTCTCTCTCTCTTTCCCCTCTTCTTCCCCTCGCACCTCACCCTTCCTCCCCCATCTCAGAGACTCAGAGGGAATATCCAGTCTCAGTGTGTGCTGATTTCTGTGGTGTGAGCTGTCGTTCGCCACATTAGTGTGTGACAATGGATGTCTTTGAAGTGGGTTATTCTAGCACGGCTCACAGCCCAGTGCAGTGGAGAAGATGTGCCAGCTCACTGTGCAGACAGGGCCAGCTCTGAGCACAGGGATAGACAGAAGGTAGCAACAAGCACATGCACGCCCGCACAGACTAAATACTGGGGTCAACACAATAGCTTTTACACCCACATCCTCTAAATACTCTTTATGTAAGCACTTCCATTGCAGACAAAAGCCACACACTCCTCCTCATCTGTATGCACACATCTGCCTCATACAACAGCACATAACATCACCAAAAAAAGAGCCTACACCATCCTCCCATCACTTTATCAACAATCCACCCATCTATCATCTGTCTGTCCATCCATCCACAACGTCTCTGTTTTTTGCCGTCCTCCTCTGTTCCCTCAATAGGCCCAGTCCAATCTGAAAGCTTAGTTGGGCTTCGTCTTTCTCGGCTTATCTCCAAAAGCTGCTCTTTCATTTGAGTAAATGCCTTCATTCCCAGCTCCTCTATGAGGAAGCTGATAAGGGATGTCTTTTATCCACAGTAGATAGGCTTTTCCCCCCCAGCCCAGTGTGGGTGCTTGTATTTATACGCCTGCACAGCATATGCATAATTATGTGCAAGTCTTGTGTGAATGTTTTTCACACATTTGTGAGACTTAAACAAGAATAGTTATGAGAATGGCTAATAACTGTATGGTGTAAAAATGCAGTGCCTCATGTCTCGAGCCGTCTTCTCACGCTGCTTATCATTCAAATGTGACATTTTCTATGATTGCACAATTGCACATAATCACATAAGACTGTTTCAACCTTGCAGGTGTCTCTAATAGGAAATGATTAAATGGGACAAGCTAATCATCACAGTGCCTTACTTACTTGTGTGTCTACGCATGCAATGCAAGATGCAAATGTGTGTTCAAGAAGACGCCGTCTAACGAATTGATTAGGGCTGCAGAGTGGCTTTGTTGCCAGGAGAGATTAGTTTGACTCAGTCTAAGCTGTTTTCAAATGCTGCACTTCTGTCCCCACTCTAACACAACAAATATATCGATTGGCCTTTGATGCCTCAAATGTCACAGCCTCATTGAAGACAGTGCTGAGAATGAGACTTGAGGCAGAAGTCTGTGTAAAATGTGCTCTGAACCACATCAGTTTTTGAGAGGGCTTCGCTTTAAAGCATATTATCTACAAATCATCCTGTTTCTGTGTCCGATTACAGTCCCATTGGTCATATCCTGGTGTTGGACACTGTGTTACTGCACAGCGTGGTGCAGCAGGTGGTAGCTATGGTGTTGCAATGCTATGCTCTGAAGTGGGTGAAAATCTCCCATCACGTAGAGGTTTTGGACCTGAGGAGCTGCCCTGACTTTCTTTTAGCCTCGATGGAAGACCCTGCTTGTCTTGTTAGATTTACAGTTTCTGTCATGTCCCTGCCCATTGGATGCTTCCGCACTTCCCTTGAACACAGGCACACTGCAGCTATTCTCTCGAGGGACATATGAATAAAATTTGTGAATCTACTGGAGCCAGTTCCAGAAAAATACTTGTCACTACTCCCTGTGGAGCCCTAGTCTCATTGACTGGGGTTTGTTTGTCTGCACCTATTAAAGCCGCTTGCTGCAGTCGAAGCCAGACACCACTTTGCAGGGATTTATCAAGCCGCTTATCAAAGAGAAGTGATTGAATTCATTTGGTTACTAATGAGGTGGGATTGCGAATTGTACACTTCCTCAGCTATACTTCCACCTGTTAAAACCATTTTCTCATTACTGCAATCAAATCCTGCATTTGTTCTCTTTTATAATCAAACCTATTTTCGTCATCTCATCAGGCGCCTTTGTGCCATTTAGGTACTCAGACCCATTTCATATGTGCAGGGTTCTGCTCGCCTGTGTCAGTAAGGGTGGGAGCTGCCTTTTGTAATTAAGTTACTTAATTACCTTAATGAAGTGGTGGAGATTTTATCTTGCACTAAAAATGTTGCTAATAAGTGTTGCGGTCAAAATTGAATCATTTGCTGTATGTATGTTGTTTGAGGCAAGGCAGAATGCAACTAAAACTAAGTCTAAATGCAGTGATACAGGGTTAAATTACATCATACCATGGTTATATTAGTCAGTTTCATTATTTGTTCAGTTGATCTTAAAGAACACGCTCAAAAGTATAATCATGTCTAATCAAACAAACTGTGTCAGCTCGCTTTCTTTTAGTCAATCAACAAAATTGATTTTATTAGAGGTAATTGTTCTCTGTTTGATCCTCATGATGTCTTGATTAGTCCTATTCTCTGGAGTGTTGTGTAGAGTAGGCTCTCCTGCTGTGAAGGCCAGATTAACGATAAATCCTCTTTGTCTTAGCAGACAGCAGCAGACAGACCGAAATGGGTTAGCTGAGGCCCGCGTAGTCAGTTGAGGTTAAAGTATGTTAGCCAAATGTCAAAAAAAACTCCAGTTATTTGTCATCTGCTGCAGCTGTACAGGGAGGAGGACATTTGTTCTAGTTGCCTTTTTAAATATGGGGTTGATCTCTGTGATGTCTGGACTAATGTAACACTTTGATCAGAGTTTGTCCCTACACCCACTGTGCAACTCAAGGTGAATCATATATCTATAACCCACACTTCATGATACATTATGTTGAAATGTTTTCAAAAACACAATAATTCAAATGTAAATAAGCCAAATAAACAGACTTGAACAAAAGTAAATTTAAGTCAATTTGCAAATGTGTCATAATTTAAAGAAACATTCAAGAAAGATAACTAGTTGTCATGATGACCATTTTATAATATTAGTGCTATTATCAATAAAAAGGAGTATACAAATTACTTAAAATTTTAAATGATGACAAGTTAGTTTTTAATAATTATAAAGGCAATAGGCAAGAAGTGCAATAAATAAAAGAATACTAAATAAATACATTTACCTACCAAACAAATGAGAAGCCATTATTTTTCTTAACTGATGGTGTTTCCCTTGTAGGCAGTGAGTTCACTGATCTTTGTTGTCCATGATAATACGAATACAAAGTTAGCAGCAATATTCACAGTATTACATCCAAGGCTAATTAAAAATGGGAGTTAATCAAGATTTTGATTGGTTACAATATGAATGGACTGGACAAGCATTTATATAACACTTTTCTCATCGTGCTGACCACTCAAAGCACTTTAGACTACAAGTCACATTCAACCATACAAGCATACATTGCATTATTCTACAAACCCCATTTCCATAAAAGTTGGGGCAATTTCCAAAATGGAATAAAAACACAAATCTATGATATGTTAATTCAAGTTGACCTTTATTTAGCTGACAAAAGTAAAAAGAAAAGATTGTCATTAGTTTTGCCAACTTCATTATATTTTGTAAATATACACAAATTTAGAATTTGATGGCTGCAACACACTCAACAAAAGTTGGGACAGAGACATGTTTACCATTCTTGCTCAACAGTCCATAGTCCATTGTCTGATTTTTCTCTACATGATGCACCATACATTTTCAATAGGAAATAGATCTGAACTGGCAACAGGCCAGTCAAGCGCATGCACTCCATGTCTATTGTACTGACAGAATGTGGTCCTGCTGAAATAATCATGGATGTCCTAGGGAAGAGACATCACCTTGATAACAGCATATGTCCCACTGAAATCCAAATATTTACCTCAGAGTCAATGGTACCTTCACATACATGCAACTTACCCATGGGCACTGATGCATCCCCATACCATCACAGATGCTGGCTTTTGCACCTTTTGCTGATAAAAATCCAAAAAAGTGGAAATGTGGACCCATCTGATCAAAGCACACGGTTTCAGTCTTTTGGTCCATCTGAGATGAACTTGGGTCCTGAGAACTTGGCAGTGTTTCTGCATAAAGTTAATGTATGGCTTCCTCCCTGCATAATGCAGTTTCAAGTTGCATTTGTGGGTGTAGTAAGAGACTATGTTGAATGACATTTTCCCCGAGCCTAGCTGGCTATGTCTGTAACAATAACATGAAGGTTTCAGTGTCACCTGAAGGCTTAAAGATCATTTGCATTCATCAGTCGGTTCTGACCTTGCTCCTTACACACTTAGATGTCTCAGAATTCTCTGAATCGCTTAATATTATGAACTATAGATGTTAAAAGCCCTAAATTCCCTTCAGTCTTGTGTTACGAAATGTTCCTTTTAAACTGATGAACAATTCTTTCATGAAATTAGAAACAAAAAGGTGAGCCACAACCAGTCCTTGCTTGCAAAGACTGAGCCTTTGATGGATTCTTCTTTTATACCCAATCGTGATACCTCGCCTGCTCTTGTTTAGCCTGCATAATGTGGAGTCTTCCAAACCAGTGTCACTTGAATATTCTGTGCACATCTCAGCCTTATTTTAACTCTGTCCCAACTTTTATTTAGTGTGTTGCAGCAAATTTTCAATTTGGGAATATTTACAAAATACAATCAAGTTGATGAGTAAAACTATCGAAAACCTTTCTTTGTATTTTTGTCAGTTAAATAAAGGTTCAAGTTACAGTTCAATTGACATGTCACAGATATGCCATTTTTGAAGAAACGAATACAATATAGAAGAGGATTGGATTTTGCATAGTCTTGGTTTGCATCTAGTTTGAAAAATCAACAGCTTACACTGAAATGAACAGTGTGCTTCAATTGACCCCTGACGAATGGAGTGCTGACAGTGAACCGATAATGCTACAGTACTGCATTAAAATCATGTTCCAGATGATTTGAGATTGTTTAAGAGGAAGGTTTTTTTTCACGAGCCAAAACGGTGATATTATTGCTGGCATGAGTGGTACTGTAGAAGTATTAGATTCATGCAGTTACAGCAGCAGCAGTCCAAGGATTACTGCAGCAGACCTGGAAGAAGCCTGTCAAGAAATATGATTAGAAGCTAATGCAATGTGGTGCACTTTACAGGATTGCTTGCTTTGTGGGTGTTTGTCCATCCTAAATGACCCCAGAGCTTATTTTCTGACTTTTGATTGGATCATCTTCACCACACGCTCTCCCCATAAGTAGTAATGCTTTGATGCTTGAGGACACTTCAGCAACTTTCAATCGGGATTAATCCATCTTTGAGATCTGCCAAGGTCTCTGTGGATGCACAGCTAAGAGAACAAAAGAGAGAAAAAGAGGGCGGTTATAGAGATGGGCCATTTGTAGCTGCTGTCTCAGAGATGTGGTTCCATTCCCACTTTGCAACTAGAGGGGACAGCTCACTATATCATTCAGCCATTTGTTATTTTGTCTGAAGCAGGAGTTGGCCGAAGGGGAGAAATGTCTGTGTCTTTCCCCAGTTGCCTGAAGGTGAAATCCATTCATCATTTTGCCGAGAGCTTGTTTGCTTTTGCATGCATTCTTGCAAGTGTGTGTGTTCATGCAGATGTCCACATCAATATGTGCGCATAAAATGGGAGGCTTATTCTTAATCTATCAGGTGTCACAGGCTATTGTTCAGGCTGAGTGAACCAGATTGAATTCCTGCGATTCAGTTTGGTTTTTCACTGGTGTTAAACTAAACAATCCCCATGGGTAGCCCCTGTTTTTGACATCATCTGTGACAACAGCTTCTAGTCTCTCTATTTATCTACCTGTCTTACCCCATTCCTTTAGCTTTCGGTAGTGATTTTCTTCTATGCCCCCATACCTTTATACGATTGCATTTATTTGTGTGATCATCTTTTTTCACACTTTCTTACAGCTGACCCTCACTGGAGATAAAACCAACTCAGTGTTGAGCTACATCCTTCAGCTTTTGATGGGCTCTGTGTAGCCATGAGCATTGGGATGTCCATTGCAACTCCCAGTACTCCCCAGTGAATGGCAGTGATCCATGGTTCTGTTGTTTCTGTGGCAGTTATTAAAAGCCAAGGGAAAGGTTGCAGTAAATGCCACTCAGCTGATGTACAGCTCAAGACAGACCTTCCTAACCCTCATTTCACTCTTGAGTTTCTTTCTGAATTTCCATTCAGGGAATCGGTCATTTCAGATTACTTGTTTTTTTAATTTTGAACCCATAAAATTGACAACTCCATCCTCACTTTACACCTGGTACCTTTGATGCAGCTTCATGTACTCAGTAAACATTTCAGAGTTTTAAAACATTTGCAGTGACATTGAAACCTATGTTGCAAGTGGTAAAATTTCTTCATCTACTTTTCAGCTCAGCCATATTATTGAAAACATAAAACTGACATTTAATATTGTATAGATAAAGAAATTAATATTCATAATATACCGTCAGTGAATGCCTAACAGTAGTGAACCATAAATTAGTTTTACAATACGCAAACCGTAAAAACCAAGCGGACTACTGTAAAAAAAAAAAAAAAAAAAATCAATATGTTTTGATTGTAGGTAGTGTCCCCGTGTACTGGTTCACACATTTGCCTCACAAGTGAAAAGTCCCAGGTTCGATTCCAGATGGGGACACATGTCCCCCTCACCATGGAGGGAAACATCTGGCATGAAACCTTTGCCAAATTGATGATGCAGATTAATCCGCTGTGGTGACCGCTCGGGGAAAAATGCAAGCGAGCAGCTGAAGGTACATTTTCTGCTATGCGTCTGGGGATTGTATCATTAGGGTAATGTACTCTCAAGTAGATAATGGTAGAATAATTGTAAAATTAAAAGCAACTTTCTGGCAACCCTCTTGCCACTATTCTACTATTAATCTACATGGCAGTAATTTACAGTGTAGAGATGACGTAAATGGAACAAGTAAAAAAAAGCTCAGCAAATTTTATTTATGCAAAAATACACTTTTGCATATACAATAGATCCGCAGATGATGAGTTCACATCCCTTTCAGAGGGCAGTGTCCCATCAAACACAAAAATTTGGCTGTGCACTGAGAAGGTGTACTAAAACAAGTGAAATTATACATCTGTATTCAAATTCACTGGCCATTTTATTAGGTACACCTGTTAAACTGCTCATTAATGTAAATCTTTAATTAAGTCAATCACTTGGCAGCAACTGAATGCATTTAGGCATGTAGACATGGTCAAGATGACCTGCTGAAGTTCAAACCAAGTGTCAGAATGGGGAAGAAAATTGATTTAAGTGACACTTAAATTATGGTATGGTTGTTGGTTGCAGGTGAGCTGGTCTGAGTATTTCAGACATTCAGATAGTAGGGTCAGAATTTTGACTACTCTAGATGGTGTTGTAAGATTCTACAGTAAATGGGAGGCTACAGTAAATTTTCACGTTTTTCTGTTTGATGTTCAGTATTAGACATTAAATGAAGTGTTATGCTAGTACGCCCCTGCCTTAAATCTGACCCTGTGTGACCTTGACCTTTGTACCCACAGTCTTGCAAATGTTATCAGATGTTCTGCCCATCATAGGTATAAACCACACAAATTTTGAAAAAGATCCAGTAAACACGTCAGCTTCTGTCATGATAAATTTTGTAAGGGAAAGATGCACAGACCTCAAAAATGTTATCAGTTCTGCTACTCATCATTGTAATAAAGTATACAACATTTGGCTCAGTAAGCTCCTGCAATGGGAAAAATTTCATTTATGAGATTGTGTAACATTAACCTTTGACCACACAATCCCATAAATGTTATCAGATCTTCTACCCATCACAGTTATTAACCACACAAAGTTTGGTAAAGATCCAGTAAACAAATCAGCTCCCAAAAACATATGCCATTGCAGGTGAGGCATAAAACCATAATGCCTTTGTGATCGAGGCATAATTATGTTTTACAAAGAAACATAAACTCACATGAATCATTTTTGAAGGCCTCAAAACCATATTTTCAGATCACATTGCTCCAGAACAGGAGACCATTATTCTCACACCATCTAGACATAGTCACCGATCCTCGTGCATTTGTGGACAGAAACTGAGAATATGATCAACTCTCCAGTGAACAAAGCTATCATTGTTTCTGCTAATCAGAATCAAAATTAGAATACTCTATTAATCCCAGATGGGAAATTGCATTGTTGTTATAGATGCTCAGTTATTCATATATAATATGAAAGGGCAAAAAATGAAGATTAAATATATAAACAAGTATGTATAAAGTTCAAATTTAACCTATATAGGTCCTAAGTTTGACACTATATAAAATATGTACAAGATACCGCAATAGAAAGAAACTAGTCAAGATGTCAAAGGGAGTAATTCTAGAGTTTGATGGCCACAGACAGGAATGATTTCCTGCAGCATTCTGTGGTGCATCTGTTCAGTCCTGCTGGACCACTATTCAGTGGGAAGTCTCACATAAGCAACTGTATGCACAAACTATCCCGAAATGTAGTCTTAACCTTTATTTTGACTCGGCAAAACTAGATTATAGGTATCACTGTCATTTTGAACAGCTAAAATGATATTGTCAGTATCTGTGATGTTAATTCTGGATAGTCAAAAATTGGCTATAACCTAACTTACATACCAATGAAAGTGAAAAAAGGCCTTTATTCTCTGTTCTTTTTGCTGCTCAAACTGAGTCTTTGGCTGACTTTGTAGGATGTAAGAAAGTAGTATTTTTTTTAAATAAATTAAGTCAGGATTTTATTGTGAATGGACATATTATAACACTTAATATTCTTAATATTCTTAATAACTTCCATGTTGCATGATTGTAAAATTAAATAAAATCCAAGTTGGAATTGAGGACCTGAAGATTTTTCAGTAAGAGTGAGAAAACTGAAATTCTCTCAGATCAGGAATAATTTTATGTAAGTTTTGTATCAGTTACTATATGCAAGCTTAACATTTAGATTGCATGAAAAAATGATCCATAACACATTCAGGTTGTGAATATATAGTCAGTAATATTTATAATGGTGCAACCTGCGCATCATTTCAGGGTGTTTCACATAAGGTGCTATGCAATAAATCTGGTGTCAGCCCCCAGAAAAAGGAGATGACTGTAGTATTTGCTGGGTAAAAATATGCCAAAGGCTTTATTTCTTGCTAAGGAGTTAAAAGTAAAAGCAGGAAAAAAGTGATAGCTTGAAAAGCAAAACCAGCTCCAAACCTCACTATGCACCTGTTCTAGCAAATTGGCAGTTTCCTCTGAATCCCTGCACACACAAACACACACATACACACACACAGTCCTCCTCATCTCCAGCTCTGTCCCTCTTAGGCTTCCTACACCCCCTACGTTCCTTCCCTTGTCACTTCTTCTCTCAGACACCAGGGCACTCATCACAGAGGTCACGCACCTGTCGCCTGCTGTAAACAGGAAATGAATAATTCAAGAGTCTGCACTGGTTGACTGGAACAGCTGATGGTCTCTCCGTGACGAGCGAAGATTTATCCAAAGGATTCGCATTATAATCCTCAGCTGGAATCAGACTAATGAGAAACGCTCTCTCTCGGGAGAGTCTGAGGACTCACTCAGAGCCAGACTGCACGTCCTTGACCTCTGTGGGTGATAGTTAGTTTGAAATGGTAGTCTGTAATGGCATGAGAAACTTCTGCCCCACGCAGCATTTTATATTTTTAAATTTGAAGGGTTTTGTTCACATACAGTAAGGCCACCTCTACTCTTTAAGATTTAATATATGAGATTCTGAACATTCATTTAGCAGTAAATAACTATAAATATAGTTGAGCGACGACATCCTTAACACAGAATGAAGTCAAACTCCCGCCATAGATTATTTTTCTACTTTAGTTTTGGTGGGTGGTCTGACCATGCTTCATCCTTCATCCTATTATAAAGTATCTAAAAGAGTGACCTTCCACAGCACATTTGTAGATGTGAAACGATGGAGGAGAGTGTTCTGCCACTGCCACAAAGATGAAAAATATATTAAAAATATCTATTTGATTTATATTATTTATTTAAATTCACTTATTAGCTCATCTAGCCAAAGAACCTTTGAGGTAACGCCGTGGCAAGGCATCCGTTGTCCGTCCATCTGTCCACAATTCACAAAAATTAATACTCTTCCTATTTATGTCATAATACTGTCTTAAGCTCAGGGCCAGTCAATAACTAGGGCCATGGTGTATGCGTGTCATCAGGTCCTTGTGGGTAATTATAGGACAACAACCTTGTTCACCATCATCAGCATAACTGCCCCTTTTTATGAGTGGAAAACTTGAAAATCAATTTGCAACATTCCACTGTCATCATTTCTGTATTCACTTTTTCTGTCGTACTGGCAGATTTCGATGGTTCTCTTCTTTTAGGTGGCAGGCCTAGAACTAATAGCACTGTGATAGCTTGAATATCGTTTTGTCACTCATGTTAAATACCACTTGTATCCTGTTAGATGGTGATGATGATCTTATTCGTCATGGGCATGGAGGGAGTCGTCCTATTAGTTGACTCCCACATTAGGAAGGCATGTTTGTGGCCTCCCTCACTATTATGGTAACATCAGTAGTGTAGTTAATGCTTCAACATGCTGATTTGTACATATTTTCATGCTTTTTATGGCCATGGTTACTGCTGACCTTGTAGTCATAATACTCCCAAACTCAAATACTTTCAATCGGTGGTGAATTAGATTAATTTGTCCTGGATATGACTGCGTTACTCCTTGACCTCTCATTGGTTTGTGAGAAACAGCCTGCCAATGACAGGAAAACTCATCACTTTCTTTCTGTACTTCACACATTACAATAACCCGTGCACTATGATGAATCATAAGCTGGATGAGAATTGACATTCTGGTTTTATTTTAGGCCAGTAGAGTCTCTGTTTGTGTTTTTTTTGTCTGCACTGCTCTGCTCTCTTTTTCACCATGTGTTTTTTTGCCTTGTCTTTGTCTGTGGGACATATGGAGCAGAGCAGAGTGACATTAATGAGTTGTCTTTAATTTACTGCAGAGTCCTTATAGCTGAGCCTTGCTATTCTGCATCCATGCTAGTAAATAAGGGAAGAGAGCTATAAGTGCTCTTTACTGGGACATAAAACAACATGATAAAAACAACATGAGAAAAAAAACACTCGAAAACTACAGTGACTTTGGCCCAAATTACGGTTGTAAAAGGCTATTTTTGAAGATTAGGCTTTTACTATGCATGCGCAGTGCAATGAAAACTGATCTCCAGCACAGTAGGATTTATGTTTCAGGGTTTGATTATAAAACGAACCATTTTCTTTTTTGGGTGGTGGAGGGATATACAGCACGTCGTATAGTTGCCACCAGCAGTGGTGGGTGGCGTTACTGCAGCATACCACAACCATTTAGCATATTTTACAGTGGTAGCGTCGGCAATTTTTTTTCTCGTGCACAGTGTCTTTCTGTTTGGAAACAGGAAGGAAGAGGGAAATGTGGCAGACACATCCAGATGTTTTGATGTTTGATTTTGATTTTGTCTTAGATGCTGCCGTTTTTTGTAACAGTGAAAGATTATGAATGCGGTATATACACATTTTACTGTAAGCTAATGAGTGTATCTTTTGGCCTTTAGTAGTCTCTCCTCCTATATCTTCACCTTTCCTGTTTGGTTTTCCCTCCCTAAGGTTTCAACCTACAGAGGGAGCTGAACTATAACAGAAAGCCAGTTATATTTGGGCGTAATATCCAAGTAGCAAGTTGAGAGGCAGCGAGATGCCAGTTTGGGCTGTCGGGTAGCTGAAGTGATTGGTTTTCACTTCTTATCACCACACCAGCAGGTGTCAAAGACATGCTGTACTGTAGCACTCTGGGGGGGATTCACAATTATAACACCCAGGCCACCAGCTCACCCATCATCACGGCAAATGCAACTCCCACCCCTGCCTCTACCTCTCCATCCGTCTGCACTTCTTTTCCTACTTTTGTCATCAAAAGAAATCCTCCCAGCCAATAGTAACTTAGGAATCCTGTTATGGCCTCGCTCCACTAAACACCTGCACATGTTCTGATAAGACTCCTTATCTGCTCAGTCCCATGTCTCCTCTCTGCACCCAGGCAAAGCAGGAGGGTCTACAGCTCGAGTCAAGGGTACAAAACACCACCGCTGGTGGTCACATTGATTGTCTTTCACACACATTATCCTGTCTGGTGTGTCATGTTAAAGAAGCAAAAGGAAGTAGGTGGCTGCGGCACAGGAGTGGGGTGTTAAATCGTTTGCTTTTGAAAGTGAAGTTAGTCTATTTAAAAACATGCCAGCTGCTGGGTGTGCGCCGCCTGCTGTACAATGCCATATGAGGAATCATCCCTTTATGCTCTTCTTCCATCTTTGTAATTACGCATGAGGAATGAGAGGAGACATCTGCATGCCAGCTCTTTGAGGAGAGGAGGAAGGAGACAACAAAGGGCAGAGCAGCTTCTCACAAAGGCTTTCCAATTTGCAACTTGCAGCTGTTTCTCTTCAGAGCTTGAACGGCCTGTCCTCTCCCAGCCTAAAAGTAGTTCACAATCCAATCACTGATCTTTTTTCTTTAGTGGGTTCTGGTTTGAGGCTGACGTTCGTCACACAATGACGCTTTTCCTGCTTTGTAAGAATTTGTTGACTGTTTCTGAGCCTAGATGAGTTGCCTCATCCATTAGCAGGTGTTTAGACCGGGATGTGATAAGAGACAGCTCATTTGGGGGAGAAATATAGCTGTACTAGCTGATATCCAAATCAAAACTACTCTTACACATATAATCTAATGTTCATGAACTTTAGTGCTTTGGAACTATCACTTTCCATATGTGGATGTACACAAGGATTGGACAGCATTTCAGTTTGACTATGAATAAATATTTAGCAGTGTGGGTCTTGTGTTTGCTTGTTTTCTGGCAATTTCCCACCATTGTTTCACCTTTGTTTAGCCGCATATGCTGTACAGGATTGAAAACCAAATGAGCTTAATGGATCCACAAGGCATGGCACTGCGACCCGTAAATTAAGTCCCACAGATGTGCTTCTGTAGATTAATCTTCCCGCTCATGAGCAATTAGTCTGGCAGTGATGCTGAGGCATGAGGCTGATTTGAAACAATTACAGCCCAGGTTGGGCAAAATTAGCTAGTTCAATTCCCAAGGTCGCTGCTGATTGAGAGTGAGGGTACTTTCAAAAGCAACATGGGGTAATTGGTTTTTAACACCAGCACATTCTTTAGCCAACCTCTTTCACCTGAATATGGACATATGTCATTCAAAAATTCTGTCTTTACAATCAACTAAGATATCAGGATTTTCTCATTATGTGATAAATTTAATGGTATTTGAACTGCTACTGGGTTTCTTTTTTCTTGTCAATTTATGGTACCAACACTATATGGACAAAAGCACTGGGCCACCAGGATGTTACACCTGCAGGAGCTTTTATGACATCCCGTTCTAAATCCGTAGGCATTAATATGGAGTTGTTCCTTCTAATGGTTTCCAGTCTTCTGGGAAGGCTTTCTATAAGATTTTGGAGTGTGTCCATGGAAAATTTTGCCCATTCATCAAGTATAGCATTTGTGAGGTCAGACACTGATGTTAGACGAGAGGGCATGGCTCACTGTCTCCATATTAGTTGATCTCAAAAGTGTTGGATGGGGGTTGAGGTCAGGGATATGTGTGGGCCAGTCAAGGTCTTCCATACCAGACTCATCCAACCATGCATTTATGAGCCTTGCTTTGTGCACTGTGGTACAGTAATGCTGAAATAGAAAAGGACCTTCCCCAGATTTTTCCATGAAGGTGGAAGCGTAGAATTGTCCAAAATGTCTTGCTATGCTGAAGCATTAAGATTTCCCTTCACTGGAACTAAAAAACCCAAGCCAAAGCCAGAAAAACAACCCCGTAGCATTATCCCTGTTCAACCAAACTGCACAGTGCAGTCAGGCAGGTACCATTCTCCTGGCATTAGCCAAACCCAGACTCATCCATCAGACTTTTATACCAGATAATAAAGCATGATTTGTCACTCCACAGAACATGTTTCTGCCGCTGCATAGGCCAGTGACAACATGCTTCACACCATTCTGTCCATTCCTTGGCATTGTATTTGGTCATGTAAGACTTAAAACCCATGCCATGAAGCTCCCAAGTACATTTTTTGTGCTGGTGTTAATGCAGTAGGAGTTTTGGAACTTTGCCCTGTCCCAGCAGAGCATTGTTGAGTTTTACACATTAAGCACCTCAGCACTCTGAGACCCTGCTATGTGAATTTATGCGGTCTGCTGCTTTGTGGCTGAGTTGCCGTGGTTCCTAAATATTTCCACTTTGCAATTGCAGCTAATGCAGTTGATCAGGGAAATATCTAGGTGGGAAGAAGTTTTAAAAACTCGCTTATTAAAACGGTGGCATCCTATTACAGTACCACACTTGAATTTGGTGAACTCTTGAGGATCACCCATTCTTTCCAAAATGTTTGTAAAGACAGACTGCATAGCCAGGGGCTTTATTTTATACACCTGTGGCAATGCTACTGAATGAAACACCTGAATTTAGTGATTAAAACGTGTGGCCCGATACTTTTGTCCTCATAGTGTACATTAAACAAAGTAAGATAATCTATGAATTATCACTGTGCTGGAGGGCATGTTTCCATCACAATTTGTTCTCATGCTGTAACTCTCATGTAACTGCATTTTCCCCTCTCAAATAATGTGAGACCTGCCTTCCCTGCTGTGAATGTGTTAAAAAGAAAGAGAAAAATTTGGCCTTAAAGCTAGGACTTAAAAAGAACAGGAAAGCTTTGTCTTTTTATAGCCAGCACACATTTCCATTAAGTTTTAATTTGGCAGAAGACACTTGCCTGATAGCAGAATTTAAATTAGATTTGTTATGTGAAATGTCTAAAACAAAAGCCTAGAAAGGGGAAATGAGTGAGGAAAGAGACATTTTCTGAAAAACAAATTCAGGTGGAATGATTTAGATGATCACCAGTCCATTTGATGGCAAGAAAAAAGTCTGCTGTGGAAAGCAATTTACTGACTGCAAATGCAACTTGCTTTGGAGAAGCTCTTTTGCATAACAATGACTGTAATATACAGGAAATGTACAGTACAATTTTCCCTGCAAGCATTTTGCTGTTGTCATTTATATAAATAAAGGGAATGTTCTAGCCTACAATTCCTACAAATCTCACACGATTTGCAGCCTTAAATGACTCATTAATTGTAAAGAGCTTTTCTCCTCTGTGTGTGTTATGGCATAGCGCTCATCTAGTGAAGAATTCAGGAGAGGATAGTTCCACTGTGTTTAACATAGGTACAACTTCATTTTCATTTCCCATTTGTCGCAGCCTCATAAACACATTTAGTCCCATATCTTAGTTTCTGAGTGAATGTTTTCATCTCTTGTATCTCTCATCAGCTGATGAGTTAAAATTAGAAAGCTACCTCTGCTGTGTCCTTATTTTCTCTTTTACACATCATCTTTCTTTGCAGATCCCACCAGTCCGGCTCACATGGCATGTCTAATCAATTTATAATGACTTGTCACAGTTGGCATGATAGCTGCGTGATGCTTGGTTGACCAGCTTGATATTTATTCATGTAAAAAACGATGTCGCACTTAATGCCGTTTCCATAAATGAGTCAATTTGGTGCGGAAATGAACCTTATCGGAGTTTCTGTCAATCCTGGACTGTTTCTTGCCAAAGGTTTCTGCATATTTGTAAGCATGGCACAACTTTGAGTTAGTTTATCCAGTATTATTTGTTTTCTGAACATGACTCTTTAAAATAGTAATGCTATTACGATAATGATGATGGATTGGAGGGGGGCTAACATTGACTCCCAAACAGATGTCTGAATATTTTACCTTTGATCATTTTTTAACTTTCCAACACTGTCTGTATCATGAAAGTTAGTTTTGTTGTTTTCTATACGAAAAGGTCCAACTGCTGTCATTATTTTTGAAAACCAAAGTGATGGGATTAGAAAAAGTGTGGGTGACTTATTAAAGCAGTTCACCCTCCGGCTTGAAAGTAAAGAACAAAAATAATGGGTTTTTTTTCAGATTTTTTTCCCCTGCTTTTTTTCTGGTTTATAGTCAAACAGAAGCTCTGTGTACAGCTGCTGCTAGAGCAGCAGAGCAATGACTGGCCATGGGCACCATCTGCATAAATGAATGCGTTTGATATTTCCCTTCTCCGCCTTCTTTTTCCTGTGTAGCATCAGGAATCAGAAGCATCTCTTCTGCTTGCCTGTAGAAGGCTGCCTTGTAGGGTCTCACAGTGGGGAAGCTGAGCAATTTGTCTCCTGATGGCTCTAGGCTTATCGTCTCTGCTTGACAGATGGGCCTTGGCTCTGCTCAGGTTGGGTTCGGTAGCAGTGCACTGCTCACTGCCTGACAGAACTCATTACAGACACACCCCGGGAGAAGAAGCATCTCCACAAGGTCCTGTTACTAGGCCCCCACGACTCACAACTGAGCCAAATACTGTAAACCCAACCATACTCCTGAAACCTTTTCTGTAGTTTTAGATTAAATGTGAAATTTAGGAATGATTTAAGCATTCTTGCTGGTGGCAGGATGCAAGTAAATATTTCTTATCATTTCACACACTGACAGCTATTAATGCTATGATTTATCACTGTAATATTAAGAAAAGAGACAAACAGATAATTAAAGTTTTTTAATGATATCATATAGCTCACACCTCTCTATCATACTTGTTATAATTGAAAATGATTAAACTAATTACTGATTGTCAAAGCCAGTAACAAGGACCACGGTTAGTATTTTTGTCTGTGGCACTGTTGTTGCTGAGGCTATATATTGATCTAATTTAAAATTTCAGTCAAATATCATGTAATATTTTATTCATCAACAATAAATTTGCCTTCAATATACCTTTATTTAAACTGCAATGGAGCTGCTTGAGATCTATATATCCTTTAAAATATTCTGCATACTTGTCATACTTCATACATTGTTTCATTTTGTGTTGCCAATTAGAGAAACACCAAAACAACTTCACTGATTTTGAGCACTAAGGCTGCCTGAGTGCAGGTGAGGTTCTGGGGTTGACAGAGACGTAAACTCAACACTTTCATGGTCTGACTTTGAATAATTCCTTTAAAATTGCAAGTAAAAGAAAAGTTATGAAGTCATCTCTTTCCTAAGAGTGCTCTATTTTCAGTCGTGGGTCAAACTGTGCTTAGCCTTGCATATAATCAGGCCACGTGGAGCAGGCTGCCACCTTCTACAATGCAGGGAAAAGGAGAAAGGAGGGCAAAACGATATGATGGATGAAGGATTTTTTTAAAGAGCAGATTAGCTGAAAATATAAAGTAACCTCACTGAGATTAAATTTAATCCTCATGAAAATTCTTCATCATCTTTTTAGAAATTAACTCAAGCATCTCAGCTTGAAATATTTCTGTAGGTGTTAATTTTTTATATCGCCTAGCTACTTTCCCTTTACATGGACACATATACTGAACAGAAATGGAAACTATTGTGAACTTCATGAAAAAGCACACCTGACTGTTCAGACAACACAAAATCAAACAGGGTGAAGTTGGAGCTCTGCACTGCTCAAATATTCCTTGCACATATTTACCTTCTAAACTATATCTGCCTTCCGCACACAGTGAAATACAAACTGTCGTGTGTAGTGCACACAGGTATCAACTTACACACTTCAGTACACAATATCCAGCCACAGTGCAGCCAAGTGACCCTGAAAAAAAGAGCACAAATGTAATTCAAATAAACAACTTTAAAAAGCTTTAAGGTAAGGTGAGAAAATGAGCGATGGGATGCAAGGGAGATAAAATGAAAGGGTATTTTGGAGGGGAAGAATAAATTGTGTGCCACTGTGAATGCATTTTACATTTCTCACTGAAACATGAAAATAGCATAAAAAAATACACAAAAAAACTCCGAAAGGTCAGTTTGAATTCACAAACAGCTAGAAACATGCATTTATTTAGCCACTTGCCAGTGTGCAGCTCATATTTACAATACAATTGTATGTATCATAATGTACAGAAACGTATAACGTCATATTTCAAGCTGATGAAATAATCAAATTGGCATCATGAATTTCTAACTGAAGTTTCCCAATAATCTCTGCACTGTTTCATATAATAAGTCCAGGCACGTTTCGCAGTTCATCTTAAGATCAGGACTTTGAGATTATCATCATGAGGGAGAAAAGAATGCATACCAGCCTAGAGCTCAGCCAGTATGCCTCTAGCTTAAATCTGATGCTGTGTTACTTTGAAGTTCATCTCCACAATCTTGTAAATGTTGCCAGATGTTCTATCCATCATAGGTATTAACCACACACAGTTTGGAAAAGATCCAGCAAACTAGTCAGCTCCTGTAGTGGTCAATTTTGTAACAGGCATCTGGGCAGATGCACTGACCTGAATATGCTATCAGTTCTTCTACGCATCATAGTAATCAAGTATCCAAAATTGGGCTTGGATCCAGTAGCTCAGTAAGCTCCTACAAAGATAGAAACAATTTCCTTGATGACACTGTGTGACCTTGACTTTTGACCCCACAGTCCCGTAAATGTTACCAGATCTTCTACCCATCATAAATATGAACCACACAAAGTTTGGTAAAGATCCAGCAACCAAGTCAGCTCCTGCAGTGCTAACAAGATTTGTAACGGACAGCCAGACAATCTAAAAATATAATACCGCTGTGGTGGAAGCATAATAAACACAAAGAAAGGATGACTGTGTGTGGAGATGAATAAAGAGTCTTTAATTAAAACTGATTGTGGTTAATGTTCTTGTCCATGCAATAAAAGTTCCCACAATGGCCCTTACACCATCTCCTGATCAAGCATAAGTTAATTGGCTGTTAGGAGTCGCTTATCTCTCTCACCCCCTTTTCTCCCTGGTGGTGTACATTTCGATCCAGAGGCAGCACAATGTCATTTTGTGCCCTCGAATGGCCGTGAGCCTCTAACACACCACGAGCCTGATTTACAATTTCCAGGCACAGCGTGTTTCCAGCAGCTATTTGTATGCATAGCATTGTCTTGGGTTATTTCATACCTCGGTCAAAAAGCTGCTCAGTTGGTTACATTATTCTAACTAAAAAGCTCCAGTTCTCTGTCTTTGCGGAGTTGTAGTTGTTGGCTCTTCCTGTGCTGTCAGATCTAGACCCATCAGCACGTCTGAGGCAGGGCAGCAGCCGCTGGGAAGTTCACAGGGCGGCAGGGGGATGGTGAAACAGTGTGGCAACAGTGTGGCAGATGCACAATGAGCAACATCGTGTTATGACTCTGAGTGTGCATGTCAAAACTTGCCTGTGTACGTATTGGGAACATGAAGACTACAATCACTGACTCGATTATGAGAAGTGTGCTAAACATCATCAAAAGAGGTTATTATGTGTACTTGGCAACCGACAAAAGAATCATCCACATGGTGCAGAGTAATTATGCTCATGTTGTGCCTGCACTTAGTGCTCATCATTTCACCGGTCAGCAATTTCTCTTGCAAATTCCTGTTCATTTATGTTCCAATGTGTAGATATTCATTATCACAGCTGGATAATCAGATCAGAGCCCTAATGATGAAGGTCTCACTGACAGTCTGACTGTTACTCAGCAGGCAGTCACAGCTGAGCATCAGAGATGTGGTACATAATGCTCTTAAATTTTGTGGAAAACGTATGCAAAATCATAAAGAAAAAGCTTTTACCCCAGTGATCCCACAATCACTTGTCTTTACAAAGAAAAACACACAAAAACCAGAGACTTAGGGAAGTACATCCCTGGTGTATTCTTTTAAAATGTTCTCAAACAAAGGATTTCATCATGTTTCCTTCTCTGCCGAGCTCCATAGGAAACTGTATAATAAAAGTCAGGATTTCTCTTGGTCTTGCTGCTCTGATGTGATGTGAAGAACTTAGCTACACGAGTGGTCATGTACTTTTTTTTATTACTTCACCAATAGTGCTTTGTCTCTTTATACCAACAATACAGCTAGTGTCATGGGGGTCCTCAGGGGTCCACAGCAGTACAGTGTCCTTGTGTTTTCAGTCTCTGGGGGCTGCAAATAAGGACAAAGAGAGTCTTGCCAGGCCCTAGAATTTAGATACCAATAAGAACAACAAACATTGGAGAGCCAGAATAACAATGAGGGATTGGGGCATTTATCTAACGAGGTTAAAGGAACATCTGGTAGGTTCTATATTGTACAGAAAGGGCACCTCTTTAGAGCAAGCTGAACTCAAGTGGAATCGTAGGCTGTCTTTGAGAGGCGAGACAACAACAGGAAGGAGAAAAAGAAGGTGGAGATCCACTCACCCAACTCCAAGACCCTGCTGTGCCAGCAACTATCCACATAATTACACGGGGCCACAAATAGAAAGGCAGTTTTCTCTCCTCCCAGACCCTCTACTTTTTTCTTCCCTGTGCTGTTCAGCAGCAAGAATATATGCAGAGCACTAAAGAGAGGTGGGGGTATTTAGATGTGAGAAAAGGCAATTTGTCAGAAACCTAAGGGAGCACTGGAGTGATGACAAGAGAATTACAGTAGAAGGACTTGGGGGTTGAACAGCTAATTCTGTGATAGTGAAAGAGGGACGGCTCAGTATGTTTGCATGTGTCCATTAGAATCCATTATTTTTCTCAGATGAGCATGTAGAAAATAATTGAAAAATCACCGCTTGAATTCCACAGCTCTGAAGCGCCACACAAACACACATATCCAGGAAGATACAATGTGACGGTGGCTGTTGTGTAACCAAGCCCAGTGAGTCATGAGAGGGAGGAATGCGTTGTTGTGATGGGAGGAGGAGGAGGAGGAAGCCTGCCTGGGGAAGGACTGGCAGAGACAGTCAGATCCGTTAGCAAAGTCATCTGGGAGAGAGAATGAGGCTGGACATTTGGTTTCAGGCTTTGCCTCAACTGCCAGTGGTTGTCTGGACCACAAGTGAGGCATAAATAAATCTAAGCCTTGATGCAGACATAACTCTGGATGGAAAGAGCATATGTGCACATAACCAGATATGCATGCAAATACATATGTGCAGGATCACGCAACACATTAGTGGAAAATTACGCAGCGCGATAGGAAGTTGACAGAAGAAGTAGCTGAAATAAAAAAATCCATCATCCTCACGCATAAACTTATAAACACATTCAAAAACACAAGAAATATGCATGAACTTGCTTTAAAGAGTACTTCTACTAAAATTACACACAATATTTGCCAAGTGCTAAATTATATCTTGTTTGATTTTGTGTGTGTGTGTGTGTTTGTGTTGACTTCCCCCTCGCCCCGGGAGCTATTTGTTTTCAGAGGTGCGTAGGCAGATTTGTTTGTATGTGCTAGCATGTGTGTTTGATTCTCGTCTAGTACATACAAGTCCACCACACACACTCCCTTGCTTGGTGTCGTACATGCCTGGATTCAGGCTGTGTGTCCACAGCAGCGTTATCATCCAAAGAGGCAAACAGCCAGCCCCTGATTTAATAAGCTGCCTAGGGAGTCACAGAGAGGTGGGGAAGCGCTATCAGCTGATAACTGTCCTCCCTGCAAGCCCAGTTTTTTTCCTCTGATAGCCCTGCCAAGAGAAGACTCAGCTTCTCCTTGTTTTTTGTGTGAATGTGAATGTTGTGTGTAGGAACGATCCCCTGCCGGCTGCTGCCCACGTGTCTGTAGGTTGCGTTCGTCCTGTGCTGCCTCTCTCAGTGTCAGACAGACAGCAGAGGAGAGCCCACACATGGTAAAGGCAGGCCTGAGCCCAGCGCTGAAGAGCATATGCTCAGGGCTTCAGTGTTTCAGCCCCCCACCCACCAAACACACACATAGCTGCCAATCCTGCCAAGCCGCAGAAAGCCATGGGCCAGACTACTGACAGATTCTTCATCTATCACTCTGTTCTGCACTTCACACAGGCCATACAGCGATATCAACATCATGCCACAACCTTGACAGAAATTTTGAGAGAAAAAAGTACTACAAGATGCCACAACAAATAAGAAAAAAAACACCACGAAATTTTTCAGCACACCGGCTGCTCTTTATTTTGACAGCTTCTGTTATTATGTTGGGTGTGATGGCTTTGTAGAAGTGTTTGAGCAGTCTTTGGGTTTGAACCGTGAACGGAAGAGCTCTATATTTTGTCCGGTCTAGTCTTTCTAGGAATTATGTTCAAAGCCAGTGCAAGAAGGTGTGTATGTGTTTTTTTTGTAACCAGGCAAAAAATGTAAGTAGGTCTAAAGACTGGCTTTTCTTGACCATTTTCATTACATTTACAAATATTTCTTTCAGCTGCTCCAGTTAGGGGTCGCCACAGCAGATCATGTGGCAGATGATCCGCTGTGGCGACCCCTAACAGGAGCAGTCAAAGAAGATGATGATTTGGATTTGGTAAAGATTTTATGCCAAATGCCCTTCCTGAAGCAACCCTCCCCCATTTACCCTGGCTTGGGACCAGCGCTAGGAGTAATAGTACATCAAACTTATGAAAAAAATGTTCAATTTAAAATGTTTGGTTTTAGTGGCATTGTGACAGTTCTTTTTGCCTCTGTTTTATTTCTAGTACATTTTCAAATGTCAGGCCTCAGCCACTTATGTTGAGGTATGTTTTTGGCCTTTTGTAAATGCACAAGCTGCATTTTAAGTCACTAACAGCTGAGCTTCTAACCAGGTTAAAGATATTTAAAACCCCAGGAAAAATTCATTTTTGGCTTGTGACATCAGTGTGCTCCTGATTGGCTAAAGTTGCTTTTGGGTTAGGATTATATTGTCACCTGCTGTTTTACCATTTGTTTTCATGTGGATGGAGATTTCTTTTTTTACAATGAATAATGAAACACCCATGTGCAGGTGGACTAGGCCTCAGCTTTAAAACATTCTCTTTTATGTTCAAGCTTTTGTATTTCTAAGAAGCTGATCTTTGTGTACCATCGGAAATTGCTTTTTTTCCCCCCCTTCTCTGCGTGCAACTACCTCAGTGTATATGTGTGTATGTATCGCACAAGAGCTCTCATTATAGGCATACTTTGGGGTGGCCACCATGACCCACAGCTGACATCGAATGATTGATCCTGTTGCTGGGATAAGTGCCTGCACACTGCTGAGCGCATCGGTCCACTGAAATGCAGCCAGGCGGAAAATTAGAAATCTCTTCATCCCTGATCCATTTGAAATCCGATAACTCCCATCTTCCCCTCATTCAGACACCTTTTCTTAGCCAATAAATCAGTAATTAAATCATGTGTTTATGTGAATGTACATAATAGGCAGGTGTGTATCCTTGGGGAATAAGCCTGGACAGTTGAAGTGATTGAGGTATTTAGTCTCCAGTAAAACTGCACATGCTCCCAACACACATACACCTTTAAATACATTGTATTGTCCTAGATACAAGCACATGCTGTGTCACAAACACAAGCACACACATGAGCAGCACAATGAGTGCTGGGTGACAGCTGGAGGTGTAATGGTTCCTCTGGTATCAGATAAATCAAAGTCAGGCCTCCCCTGAGCACTGCATTTGTCCTTTTCAAACCCAACAGTGTAGTTCCTCTCCCACAGTCACAGTGAGAAAGAAATGTCCCTTATGTGAACATTTCCTAACGCTGCTTAACTACTAACATCTTCTCATTGTCTTTTCCAGGTACATCAGCCCAGGGCAGCCCCCTTCTGGCTTCCCTCCCCGTCCCAGGACGGCCTCTGCAGCCTCAGCTGGACCTCAAACACCTCCTGCCATTCAGACTCAATGGATCCTCCCCCCTTAGCCTCTTCCCTAACTTTAATACGGTGAGTCCAATGGCTCTGTATAATGAGCATTTCTTTCAGATAAACAGGAAAGAACTGGTGTTAAAGTAAACTTAAAACAGTGACTTAACACCTAGACTTTTCACCCCACAATAGCCTGAAAAAATGTATGGTTAATTAGATACAGCAGAAATGGTTGATTCATTTTGCAAGGAGAAATATGTTTTTCTGCTGTTTGGAAACACCTTTTTTTATCTTGAGGAAACAAATTTTTTCTTATTTTGCACACAACTTGAAAGTGTAAGCCGCTATGCAGAATTTGAGGCAAGGTGAGAGAAAATGAAAAACCTAATTACCTAGGAAAAATATCACACAGTGAGGGGTATTGATTGGAAAACAACTCACAAGAGACATATTAGCATTATTTTGTGCTCTGTGGAATCAGATGTCGTAAATTTATTGTATAGGGGTCACCTGGTGCTGACTGGGTTTACATCAGTGGATGATATAAAGAAATAAAAGCCTATAAAACTGCGTTCTTATTACTAGCCACCCTGTTTTTTAGTGTATTGCTACCTTCCCTGCCAGACCTTGGCTTTCAAATTTGTGCAGAGGCTTTACCTCAGGTTTGGGTTATAATCTTTGGTGAAGCAGTGTTTAAACTCTGAGCATTGCTGTTATCAGTTCAGCACCCACATCAATATTGGGTATAATTTGGTTCAAACATGAAATTATGTTTCTAAGGTTGTGTCTAAGGGTTGTGTCTCATTGTGTGTTACATAAGCTTATTTGTAAAATTTGCATAGACATAAAGAGGTCGTTTTTCAATGACCTGAAAATATTTTCATCTTTCACTATTCAGTCTAACCCCAACATTGTTTCCTTCTTCATCATCTTTTAAATGTCATTTTACCACATTTTACGGGGCAAATCTTTTTCACATGTAGACATACAGTGAGGACCCAAATGCAGACTCTGAGACTGTTGTGAGCCAAAAGCAACCTTCTATTGAAGTCAATACTACATTGAGGAAGGTCCAGCATAAAAAAGAAATACAAAAGTCCAAAAATCCAGGAATAAGACAAGGGGTATACAGGGACTCCAAGACAAAAACTAAATGGGAGACAGGACTATACACACATTGAGGCTGATTGAGGGAATGAGAAACAGAAGGGTAACAAGACACAGGGGAAGAAAATCACTGTAGTCACAAGGAGGAAGTGAAACTGAATGCACAATAAAGAAAAGGCTACGCATGTAAAACCAGAAGTCAAGATTCGAGAAGTTTATTGTCATATACACAGCAAAAACAGTAGTTATACAGAACAATAAAATTCTTACTTTGCCAGTTCCCTTCATGCAACTAAAATAGGAAACTAAACCAAACTGAAATAAAAGAATAAGTAAATAAATAAAAATAACTAAATACATGAAAGAATGCGAGTACTGTGTACAAAAGGGTAGAGTGTAGTCAGAACATAAGATGCAATTAGTTGTGCAATACTGTCACAGTGGAAAGACATTCAGAAAATGCAAATATTGTTTATATTGTATAAACATGCAACAGATATATGCAAATGTCACATTGTTACAGATCTGTGCAGATGCAGCGCTGAGGTGACATATGTCTAAGTGTTCAAAAGTGCACATATGCAGGTCAGTTATTGAGGGGCACTGAGACAGATAATCACAGTCCAGTGGTCAGTGAGTCAGTAGTCTGTGGGCTGTTTTTAAGTCTGGTTGTCCTTGCTTTTTTGAATAACAATCAACGAAAAACACAAAGACATGACACTGAACTTAACAGAAGAACATAGGAAGAAGACACAGAGACACAGAGGGAACTAATAATATTTGAAACACAAACAAGGGCTGATACTAAAATATCCAAGAACCAAGGTACCAAAATAAGTCAAAATTCAAAATTCCAATACAAAATCCAAGAACCATGACAGGGAAGCTCTTGGGTTGCTTTTGCAGTATGCTTTGGGTCATTTATCATTTGCACTGTGAAGCACTGTCCACTTAGTTTGTGGCATTTGGCTAAATCTGAGCAGTGTAACTCTTCACAGTTCATCCTGCGACTTCTATTAGACTCTCATTCCACTGGTGCCGATTGATGCCATTTTAATAAAACAGGAAACAAATGGCTAAAATCCTGAGCAATCTGCAGTGAACTGGAATGTTCCATAAATGAAATGCCAATAATCGGCAAGCAACAGCCTAAACGGCTCGTGTTTTTGACCCTGCTCAAAAACACGAGCCGATTTTTAAAACTCGGCAACGTTCCGGGACTTAAACGGCATAACCGGGAGTCTCACAGGGAACGGTCCGTAAGTACAACGGGAATGCAGTGGTTGATATCGTTTGATATTGGCAACAAAACAACACCTAAAAAAAGGTTCCATCCTCATAAAGTTGAAGAAAGAAGATGGATTTTCCAATCTGAGCTTAGCAAGAAGACGATCATAATGACCATGCACGAGGTACCTATTTGCAGCCAGCCATGGCCTCACCCAGAAGGCTTATTTTCTCTGCAGTCTTCTCTTCCTCAGGACAAATACTAGGGCAGCTTGTTGTTGAAGAAGTATCTGCTGTTCCAGCACCAGGATGTTGAATAGAACCACTCTTATCCCCATAATGACAGCTTCACAAGTGATGGATGCTACAGATTTTGGTCTTCATTTATAGGATTTTGGCATCATTGCCCTCGATCATGCCGTTTTGACCAGCTATTATTGGCAATACCGGGACTATGTCGGGAATGCAACGAGAATTACGTGTGATAAACGGCAGTTCAACATCAGTTCACCGCCAATAAAACGTCTTTCATTGGCGGGTAATTGGTTGAACATGGCAGTGTGAGCGGCACAACCGGGCATACATCGTGAATGTATCCTGAGTGCCGCGGCAATGTGCCAGGGTCACAGCGTGAATGCTGGCCTTTTGACGGAATTATAATGGCAATAGATAATCAGGAACCCAATTTTCAGCCATTTCATGGCGTTTTGTGCCGCTTTGATCACGAGTGCTAAATCAGCACAGATCGCCCTAATTGGCGCTGTTACGGCTCCAGTGGAATGGGGGTCTTAGCAGTCACATCTCACATCATCAGTAAAGACTAGTGACCTGGTTCCATTGGCAGCCATACATGTTCATGCCATAACATTGCTTTCACCATGTTTCATAGATGATGTGGTATACTTTGGATCATGAGCTGTTCCTTTCCTTCTTCATACTTTTCACTTTCTGTCATGCTGATACAAGTTAATCTTTGTTTCGGCTGTCCAAATACTTTTTTTCACAACTGGGCAAGCTCTTTTTGATGTTTTGTGTCAAAGTTTAATCAGACCTTCCTGTTCATGAGTGTAATGATGGGTTTTCACCTTATTGTAAACTCTCTGTATTTACATTCATTAAGGCACCTCTGGGTTGTAGATTTTAACAATGATACACCTGCCTCCGCAGGAGGAGTTGTGACAGGGTTTTTCTTTTATCCACTCAGTTTGTCAAGGATTAATGAGGAGAAAAGGCCTCACCAGATCATAAAACTGCTTTGCAGTCAATTGTCCCATTCTGACCCTCTGAAAATAGGGGATGTGTATAAAAATGTCTGTAATTCCAAAATAGCTGTTGCAATTCCTTTGTCAAACCAATGGAATGAAAGCTGAAAGTCTGCACTTTGATCATATTTTAAAATGTTTGTTTTAAATTCCACTGTGGTGGTGGTGTACAAAGGCAAAATTATGTGTCATTGTCCTAAAACATGTTGAACTAACTGTAGTCCAGGTCAGAAGTGTTTTCACTACGAGAAAGACTCCATTATGTTTAGACGAGGCAGCACGCTAGCAATGACATCCACTCACTGTGTGTTCATACAATTGCCTTGACTATTATTACATGTGTGTAACTGGATGTCCCTTAGACTTTACTAGGAAGCTGGCAGGTTAAAGATGGGTAAATATCCAATCAAACTGTGTTGAGCATATCCCTCAGATGCAGCTCCATTAGGTAATGACTAGGAAAGTTCGGGATTGCAGCCTATATGTGAAAATAGCTTTCATTTCAAACATTACTGACAAACTGTTTAGTTTTCAAGCACCTTGGCTCTAACGGTTCAGTGGCGTGAATTCTTCTTCTTTCGGCTGTTCCCGTTAGGGGTTGCCACAGCGGATCATCTGCCTCCATCTCACCCTATCCCTTGCATCCTCTTCCCTCACACCCACCCTCTGCATGTCCTCCTTCACTACATCCATGAATCTTCTCTGTGGTCTTCCTCTTCTCCTCCTGCCTGGAAGCTCCATCCTCAACATCCTTTGTCCAATATATCCACTATCCCTCCTCTGAACATGTCCAAACCATCTCAGCCTTGCCTCTCTGACTTTGTCTCCAAACTTCTCAACATGAGCTGTCCCTCTGATGTACTCATTTCTAATCCTGTCCATCCTGGTCACTCCCAAGGAAAATCTCAACATCTTCAGTTCTGC
>VUQH01080627.1:0-42929 GCA_015106775.1 Etroplus canarensis | reverse complement strand
CTAGGAGTGACCGGGATGGACAGGATTAGAAATGAGTATATAAGAGAGACAGCTCATGTTGAGAAGTTTGGAGACAAAGTCAGAGAGGCAAGGCTGAGATGGTTTGGACGTGTTCAGAGGAGGGATAGTGGATATATTGGACAAAGGATGTTGAGGATGGAGCTGCCAGGCAGGAGGAGAAGAGGAAGACCACAGAGAAGATTCATGGATGCAGTGAAGGAGGACATGCAGAGGGTTGGTGTGAGGGAAGAGGATGCAAGGAACAGGGTGAGACGGAGGCAGATGATCCACTGTGGCGACCCCTAACGGGAGCAGTAGAAAGAAAAAGAAGAAGAAAATGTCGGAGACTCAAGACATAGATGTGAATACATCTCCAGACCACTGCTCTTGAGGTTCAGCGAAATCAAGTGGGGTGCCAGGTGATAGATGCCGGCTGCACATATTGAAACTTTTTTTAAAGTCGGTATAGGCTACACATTTTCACAAATGGGGAATGTAAAGAACTACTTACAGCAATGACAAAAATTAAAATGGCAAAAAAGAACAATTGTTTATTTCCATGTTCATATTCATTTGGGTTTTTTAAAGCCACAAAGAGCCACTGGAGATGGGCTTATACCAGAGACTCAGGCTTTGTGATTCCTGAACTAGGGTGACCAGATGTCCCTCTTTATTTACTGCACAGCATCCCTTGTCCCTCTGTCCCACATTTTGACCAGCTCTGCAGGACATGAACTTTTCCAAAGTCTGGCTTTAACCTAATACCTGTGAAGAAGGCAAGGAAGGCTTTTTATTATAGTAAAGTAAAGGTTAACCTGTCTAATGCTGTGCCCATCAGGGAAGGTTACAAGTCACTAAAAAGTTTTGTGGATTTTGGTGAATATGATGCAAACTATCACACAGAAAATGAAGTAGCGGTATATAATAGTTTTTTTCTCTTTTGCTTGAGTTATTTTTAAATTTTCCACAAAGAAAAATGTAGTGTATGTATGTGCCATGATTGACCAAAAATTGCTAAAATTGCAGATATGGCTCAGAAAAGGTGTGCCAATCTGTGCATGCATCCCCACTGAAACCCAAAGATGATCAGAGACAGAGCAGCAGCTGAAATGTGGGAGGATAAAGATTATCGCCTGAGCCCATTAGAATAAATGTAAGCTTCCTTTTATATTGTAGTTACTTAGTGAGAGAGCTGAAAAAGTTGCATTGAAATACTGGGCAGTCCTGTAACCTGCAAAATGTATGGTATTTTACTCAAAAGTTAGACATGAAAATTTCAGACTACCGTGCAGCATTGCTAAGGTGTCCCACAATATCCCACAATAGCTCAGTGTTTGTCCCACATTTAGTTTTTTAAGATCTGGTCACCTGAACTATAACATGCTCAAGCAATTTTAGAAAATGTATTATTTTCTTTATTAATGCATTAAAATTAACCAGATGTACCACCTTTTGTTTTGTTTTCTCTCAAGATCCCACTCTGCTTCAGTAGTGTTGAGGTCACTCCATAAGATTTGTCATCACCTATTTTCAGTCGAGTGTAATTTGGGATACCTCAGCCTTTTCTCACTATTTCCTTCCCTTGAGAATTGTTTCTTGAGAGGCACTCTTCCATCAAGATCATTTCCGATGAGGCTTTGGCAAACAGTAGATGGCTCAACCAAATGGACAGATGCATATCTTAGCGCCTTTCACTCATTGTTCATCTGCAGTAGATAATTTTTTAGCCCTGCCACTTCTTCTTTTGCCCTCCACTGGTCCCATTTTCTCAGATTTTGCACATCGATATGCTAAGTTATCAGCTAATAGTTCTGTGGGAATCACATTGTTGGTGCATAAATACAGTTCCATGCCTATCAGACTGTGTTATCTTTGACATTTTTCATAGATTCAACTAAAAAGAGGTAGCAAATGGTGTGTTTTTGGTCTACAAGTACCAAAGTGCCTAAAAATATGATTTAAAGGTGGTTCTATGCAGAATTATTATAGTTTTGTATTTTCTAATTAGTTTTATTTTTATTTCAATTTGGGTTTTTGTTTTGAATTCATTTAAGTTTCAGTTCGTTTTCAGAGTGGGTTTGTTAGTTTCAGTTTAGTTTTTATTGTTTGAAAATGTTTAGTTTTAGTTTAATTTTTATTAGTTTCAGTGTTAGTTTTAGTTTTCTTACAATATGGATGGTATTTGTCAGGGAGAGATTTAAGGGGTTTTAGATAAGGAATTAAAATACAAACACAACATTTTGTGAAGGCAGATGAGTCACAATCACGTAGACATCCTGCGTCTCAATAAACAGATGCATCAAAGCCTCATCAGATAGGTTGTCTGACCAAATTTAACTCAGCTGACAATGACTGGAACTAAGAACATTTCCTGTATATCTTTATTTTATTTTAGTTAGTTTCCTAAGCCCACAATGTTGTTCTAGTTAGTTTTGATTTTTCCCAAAAGTCTAGTTTTTATTTTAATTTCAGTTAACTAAAATTATTTTTCTCAGGTAGTTTTAGTTTTTAGTTTAGTTTTAGTTAACCATAATAACCTTGGTTCTATGCTAAGTTGTCTGTTATGTGTAGGTAAAGCACTGGTTCATCCCTTGTGTTAGATCCCTTTTTATGCTTGAATGAGTCACAGGCCTGTGTTAAGGGGGCTTTACAATAAATAAATAAATAAAGAAATTCCCTAAAAATGGTCAGGTACAAGGACTGGACTGAAAAGGAGAAAAAGCACCCAGTGTCCAAATAAATAAATAAATAACTTGAAATACCTCCAAAAAAGCAGGGCAAACTATTGTTCAAGGCCACTTTAAAATGGCAAGAAAGCCTGCCTCTTTTCTCATTAGTTTTTATTTTAATTTCATTTTGTGTTGTTGTTTTCAAGTCAATTTAGTTTTAATTTCCAGAGCAAGATTACTCATTTCAGTTTACTTTTTATTGTTTGAAAATATTTCATTCTAGTTTTTGTTAGCTTCAATGTTAGTTTTAGCTTTCTTGATTATAATAAGGATGGCATTTGTCATGGGAAGATTTAAGATTTTCAGATTGGAAATTAAAATAAATTGTGAAGGCAGCTGATGCTCAGTCATTTAGACATCCAGCTTCTCAATGAAGCAGATACACCAAAGCCTCATTAGACAGGTTGTCTTTCCAAATTTGGCCACTTTGATAAAGACTAAAACTAAGGACATTTCTGGTATATTTTTATTATTATTTTAGTTAGTTTTGTGACCACATAATATTGTTTTGGTTTTAATTTTTTACCCAAAGTCTAGTTTTTATATTTTTATTTCAGTTAACTAAAATAATTTTTCTCATTCAGTTTTAGTTTAGTTAACTTCAAGGTGGGGGTGAAATCACATCAGGGATCGGCTCTGGGCCCCTTCCCGTTGGACAGGTCGACAGATGAGGTCAGGCAGGAGTTTCTGTACTATGAAGTTTGTAGATGACATTATGATCTGTAGTGAGAGTATGAAGCAGGTGGATGAGAGACTGGAGAGTTGGAGTGGGTGAAGGATGAGTGTCAGGGGTGATTTGTGACAGAAGGATAGCAGTAAGCGTGAAGGGGACGGTTTACAAGACGGCGGTAGGAGGTGGGAGAACTGAAAATGTGTGAAAGATTTTCACTGGGAGTGACCAGGATGGACAGGATTAGGAATGAGTATATCAGAGGAACAGCTCAGGTTGAGTAGTTTAGAGATAAAGTCAGAGGCAATGTTGAGATGGTTTGGGCATGTAGGGATAGTGGATACTGGACAAAGACTGTTGAAGATGGAGCTTCCAGGCAGGAGGAAAAGAAGAAGACCACAGAGAAGGTTCATGGATGTGGTGAAGGAGGACATGCAGAGAGGTTGATGCAAGAGATGGTGTGAAGTGGAGGCAGATGATCCGCTGTGGCGACCCCTAAAGACACTATGCTATACTACTGTTTACCTAAGATAGTTAAAAAACAGAGAAGTGAAACTAACACAAATGCTGAATTAGTTTGTTGTAGGAAGTTGGGACATCGACCTTTGCAATACTCAGCTTCTGCCATGCAACAATACGTGCTGCAGATCAGGATGTTTGGAGAGTTCCAACTTGCAACATAAGAATTATTCCCTGTTGTCTTTATACAAAAACAATACAGTTGGCATAATGATTAAACATATCGTAAGATTATAGTACGCTATTTCAATTTCTACTCTTTGAATAAGGCCACCTCTTGCATTTAAGCTGATCACCTCAATGCCAGTCGTTATTTTGTGATCTAATTTTAAAATGACTTGTGAAAATCTTTATTTCTAGGGTATTCTCGCCCTATCAACGCGTCTTGGTAAAGGTTGGTTCGTTTTGCGTTACTGGACTGACATTTGGTCACGTGACAGCGTAAATCTGGTGGACTTTCTTGTTGCGCGGCAAGCAATATTGTCAACAAAAGAAGCTGTGAAATATTCCTGCTCTAGTTTTAGCTTAAACGTGCAAGTGTAGCATCGGTCGAAGTGTATGAAATGTGCGCAGGAACCCTCCCCTCCAGCGGTTTCTCGAAGAGCCACAATATTCGGCGGGCGGCGCCGAAAGGTTAAACAGGCGGCTGTTATGCGTTTGCTGTGTTGTCTGCCATCGGAGGGGGATCAGTTGGCTAGCGGAACAACGGCAGCGAAGGGTTCAGATTCAGATTCGGTTGCGAGCCTGAAACCGAGATTTATCGCTCCATTCAGTGCTTATCTGGGACATAAGGTAAAGCAGCCGTTTTCTCAGCACCGGCAGCTCGCTTATCTGCGGTCACGTAAACAGCAAAGCTGATTCGGAGGTGCAGCAGGGAGGTGAACTGAAGAGTGTGAGCAAACCGCAGCGTTGGGTTAGCTGCTAGCTAGCTTGTTCGGCGGAAACGGATTTGTCTCGGATTAGATAAAATGGTTAACGGTGCGAAGCATCCGGTACTTCGAAATCTTAAAGAAGCTGTTTCTTAAAAACGACCTACACCGGGATGGCGGTGACTGGAAACGGTCCTAAGACTCTCCCAACAGTTTAGCCTTCAATCGTGTTTAGCTGAAAGCGTGCCTTGGCTGGTTAACGAGCAGTTTCCTTTATCAGTTAGTGAAGAGGATAGTTTCTGACGACCCATCAGTAATCGATATATTCGCTTGTAACTAATCTTGTACAATTTCCCATACCTTTCCCGCAGGGATGTAAGTGTTTGTGTAAGAGATTATGTAACGGTAAGACATGTGCTCATGTTGTTATTTTTGTTGCTACCCAGAAAAGTCTGGTGGTTGTTGAGGGGCAGATGAATTTGATAGGTGAGCAGATCAGTCAGTAGCAAACAGCTGCTGTGTCCCAGGCCGTGACAGTCCAGTTCAGAATTACAGTATGATGGTAGGCTTTCTGCAAAGAACACAATCATCTATTGTTTAACAGAAATCACCTTAAGTGAGAGGCAAACTTGCATTCAGAAATTCCAAGAGTTTGCTCACTGATCATAATATCAGAACATTAAACAAGGGGTCTCGAACCCGTGGCTTCTTTGCCCGTTTTCAGTGGCTCCCAGTAGCTTTGACAAAAATATAAAAATTGCCATATACATATAAATAGCCTCATTCTCCCTAGCTGTGGATTCCAAATTCAAGAAGGTAAAAAAGTCAGGACAGATTTATTTGTGTTCATTGCCAACATTGCTGGCTTACTGGTATGTTTGATCTGCTGCCGGACTTAAGTAAAACACAAATTGAAATGTGTGTTTTTTTTACACCTATTAGTTATGTTAATATGGTCATTTATACACATTAAACGGTGTCACCTTCATCCTTTTGTTACAGCAGGTAAAAAATACATTAAACACAAAAATGTGTAACAAATAACTTAAATAAGTCAACATTAAAAGGGTCAGATATGCTTTGCAGCTCTATACAGTTTTTCAGGTCAAGAATTGCTTGAAAATGGCTCCTTTGATAGTAAAGTTTACTGACCCTTGCATTACACTGTCCAAATATTGTACTTGTTCCATACAGTAATGCACTTCACTTTTCTCCACCAGGTAACTTGTCTTATATGGAATGACAACCTCACAGAGATATATTGAATCCAAACCAGCAAGTAAGTTGACACTGTATTCTCACTGTGCATAAGCCTTGTGTCACTTCCACATGTATTGATGTACTGCTCCGCTGTCATTGTCCCTTTTCACAAATGTACATTAGCTCGGTTTGTTGACATGGAGTGGCAGACGCCAGCTGTGTCAGAGAAGTTCCAAAGCCGTTTTGGCCGCCGGCCTGGAACATCAGACAGCGGGGACACTGGTCTTGGCACATCAGCATCTGACAGCACTGAAGGTGATGACTTTTGCTTGTTCTTCCTCTGCCTGTAGCACATGTTGTGTAACACAGTTTTGAAGACTGTCAGCTATAGACCTTTTTTGGTTCTACATTATGGGTTCAAACTGACTAGAAAGTTGTGAGCAGTCATGCAATGTTAATTGTAGGAGAGGCGATGTGTGGCCCTCATACTGAGCCTCAGCACTTTTTGTGAGATCAAGTTGGACAGACTTGATGTTCATTGTACTGTTTTTTGAGTTATTTATAGTTTAAAAGAAAGTTCATGATCCACTGTTGATGCTTGGGAGTTTTACAGAGGGAGATAAAAGTCCCAGTCTAAACTAACTCGACTTGCTGGTTTACTGCTTCACTGTTGGGGTTAACTGAGAGGATGAGGTGTTTAGATACCAGGACTGAACCTTTCCTGTGGTGCAGAATGTCACTGTTTTTATATTGTTGAGCTTTAAATAGGAATACCCCAATGGAGATAGTACATGTGTGTTTGCACGAGTGGAAAAAATAATGGACTGAAAGGCTCTGTGTAATGGATGGCCAGCTGGGATGGGTGGTCCCTGTTTCCAAAGAAAACATTACAAAATAATAGACTGCAGAGTAGCAGCACTGTAGAGTTTGAGCTTGTATTTATGAGTGGATTGCCAGGCAGTTGTGAAGGACTTTGCAAAAATATTAGCCAAGTGATGCTGTCCCAGTGCACTAAGTAAACTGATGTGTGTTTTGGTGCGGTCCCTGTTACTATGGTGACTTAAACAATCTCTGCTCCTCACCTCCTGGCACTTTAAAGGGAATGTGTGGGGAACAGTTGTTTGTGTTAGCAGATGCATATCTGCTATAGCGTTCAAAGAACTGAAAGTACTTACTGTTAAGGTGCCAAGTGTTATTTTACATCTCCTGAACACATTGCTCACTGAGTTTAGGGCTTGTAAGACAATATTCCTAGAAGATCGAAGGTGTATTCAAGCGACTGGTTGGCGAGCTTGATATCAGATACGCTAATTGTTAGTTTTGCTTTGATTTTGTCCAACCCTCCACCTGTCCCACTGTTGAGGTGTGTTCCTTGAATGAATTTCTTTTATAGCAGTTGATTTAAACCGTTTCAACAAATCAACTAGCAGCACCAACCCAGAGCAAGAGAGCCCTGGGTGCAGTCTTGGGTGCAGTTCTGGGCGAATCTCATCAGGAAGTTGTCTGCAGTTTTCTTTGCTCTTTCACCAGGCAGTTACTTGTTCTGTTCTCACACTGACCTAAGATTCAGAAAAGATATAGCAGTCTTTAAAAACCTTTCCAAATTTTGAGTAACGTCTAGAAAAATTAAGGGCTCCATTGCATGTATGAAAACAGCTTTAAATTTGCAGATCAATTAACGAGTAGATTTTTTTCCCAGCCCCTCAGAGTGATGGTAGTGCTTATAAACATAATAGTTAACAAGGGATGGGAATCAAACTGGCTCTTATTGTTGAGTGGTACCAAATTGCAGTTGCTATTTTATTGCCTATCAATTTCTTTTATCAGCGCTAGGATGATTTAATGACTGATGCACTTTTCTAAACAGTTGTATCAAATTTAGATACCCGGAGCTTTTGCACACCTGAGTCCTATACAGGCCTTTTTAAACTCAGTTTCAGATTCACAATTGGTAAAATATTTTTGTTGATGCTGAAAATCTGTGTAGGTCTTTTTGTCCTCACATGAAAGATTGATCAAGAATTATTGAGACAATAGATAAAGAATCAGACATTTTAGGTCGAACGGATAATGTCATTGGTAAAGATGTCTTACCATATCCATCACTACAATTAACCCAAAATTAAGCCAAGAAAATGACTTTGTAGATAATACATCATAGGGTGGAAAATAAACCAAGTTTAGTATACCAGGCCTGTTAAAACAAAAACAAGCAAACAAGGTTTGGATATTTGTTGTTGCCTTATATAGATTCCAAAAGCAGGAATGTCTTTTGGGCAAACATCTTGCAGATGTTGTTCCTGCAGAGTAGTTTAGACATGTTCTAGCCAGTCATGATGACTCAAGCCTGGAGGCTTCATTTATATTTGAAGTATTATGTTCTCGAAATCTCAGCATTCTTTCCACCCTATTTTTGAGTGTTTGCTGGATATTATTGTCCACTGTGATCATTCAGGGTGTCTTAATTTAATGCAGTTATGGTTTAACCTAGAGAGGGGGAAAGAAATGTCCCATTCAGTATTTGACTTTGGATGTACACATGTGATGTGTGGTACAGTGGGAGGAGGCAAGGTGCTTAAATAAGCGGCACTCACAGATCACTCTGTAACTTGAGAGGTGGGTTATAAATACCCCTAACCTTTCCTGTGTGTGCCTGTTTGTATGCGTTTGCTCAGAGCTTGGTATGGGCTGGTTCGGCTGTTGGAGGACAATACAGCTTTGGGCTTTGGGGCTGCTTGGTGCGTGGCTGTCAGTCTTGGCTTCACAGGTTGTTTCTGTGCTTTCAGGAAATGCAGAACACTGTTTTCTGTTTTGATTGAATGTATTCTGCAGTTCTGCTTACTTCTGTTCAGCATTAGAAAAAAATGACACAGCCTGTAACATGTTTGTTGTGTTCGAGTGACTGCCCGATTTTCAGCCTTCAACATTTCTCAAAGGTTTGTAATGCTGTTAGAACAGTTATGTAACCTGAACTCCTGTTGAGGATTGTGGGGATGTCTGGTGTTAAGGTTTTTTTGATGTCATTTGTAATCTCTGAATCTTGCAGATGTTATATTACAGTTATATTTGTGTGTACTTGCTTAGTAGAGGGGATTCAGTGTTTACTGAAGCAGAATCTAGAGGTAGTACACCGTTTATGTTGTCAAAATTTTGCTAATTGTAGAGGGAGTTTTTTTTTTAAGTCTGTCCTTCTATTCTAACAGACTTTAACTATAGTTTATAATTGCCACGTTAGCGTAAGACGGTAAACGCATGACATATTTGTTTGTCATGTAACACAGAGCTCTAGTTCTGTGCAGTGCTATAAGTCTATTATAAGCTTATTCCCTGAGTTGAGTCACTCAAAGCCATTTAATTCTTTCAGTGGTGACACCTCATCATCAAAGTAGGCCACCAATAAACCCTGCTGCATCTACTTTACATTGCTGACTGAAAATAGAGAAAATGGCCTGCAGGAGTGCTCTAGATATTCTGCACTGATTTAACAAGGAATATTTGCAGATTGAGGAATGAGAGACTAACACTTTATGTCATATCTAATGTTGTTCTCCACTTCTTTTTCCAAGATTTCTGCAGTTCGAGCAGCAGCCCCTCTTTCCAGCCCATCCGCAGTCAGATCCCCATACCCACTGCACATGTCATGCCATCCACGGCCGGAGCCCCGGCCTCAAAGCCCCAGTCATGTCTCCAGGAGGACTCACTATCCTCAGTTGAGGGTCACAGGTCTTCCTCTGGCTCCAGAACTCCAAGCGGCACCACATCAAAGTCTTCCTCTCTCTCCAAATCAGCATCTTCCCCCAACTTGGATGCTCAGGTTGGTGTGGGAGGGGATCCTGTTGGGTCCAAGCCAGACTGCCTAAGCCGCTACCGCAGCCTTGTCAATGGGCTGGACCACTCGCTTTTCCCCACTGACCACACACGGGTTGATGAGGGCCACAGGTTTGATACTCCTACTGTGGAACCTACACTAAATCAGTCCGCCTTGTTGGGTGGGTTATGTCCTGATGTCAGACTCCGATTACAGACATCTGGGATTAGAGACACACCAGACTACGTGTCTGAGACGTACCGAGGAGGGTTGGAGCACAGCTATAAAGTTCTGCCTGAAGCGAGGCCTAGCGTTCCTGGCACTGGAGAAGCCTCTAATCAGAGAGGCAGTCAGCCTGGTGTGGCCGGATCTGCTGGAGTTTATACAAGTCCTCTTAGCCTTCAGACACAGGCTCTGCTGAGGGAGCATGCAGGATCCAAGGGTTATGATCCATTGCGGCAGGACAGATGCAGTGAACTTCCGAGCTGGCAGCAACAACAGCAGCATAAACAACTGGAAAGCTTACGCTTGCAAATGGAACAAATACAGGCAAGTATTCATTTTATTAGAAAACCACTGGTACTAGAGTGGTGATTTTAAAAAAAGAAGCAAAAACTTGCAAATTTAGAATATATCTTTATTTTTTCTGGAAGTGCCGCCACTCTTTGTGTATCAGCGTAGAGGCTAGCCTTTGGTGTCTGTTGTTTGCACAATACATTTTGCTTGGTGGCAAAACAGTCATGCATTGAATAGATTCAAATGCATGTGAGGAAATGTAAAAGCTGTTTGAGTAGACATGTGGAGTAGTTGTTTGTTTGCGAATGTGAACATTTACCAAAAAAATAGATTTCTGAATGGATTACTCATAAAATGGGGTCTTAATCCTAATTTTAATTATATACACATAAAACACTATTTTACAAAAGAATTCTTCAAACCAGTAAGCAAAATTAAAATCAAGTTGTTTTTTTTTCCTGTCTGTAGAAAAATTGAATTAATTACTGAATTCAGAAAATCCTTTTTTTTAATCTCGACTTTCATTTTTTCTGCATTTGGCTTAAAGGAAGATGCTGACTGGGTGTCACTTGAGAGTGGCTGTTAGAACTCCCACCTAATTTTTGCTTAGAAATTAACAGTTGAACACACTGACGCAGTTTTTCAAAACTAAGACTGAACAGAACATTCTAAAAGCTAAATCTGACGGGACTGAGGGGTATTTTTACAATATGAACAAATTTTACAACCTTTTACAAATGTTAGATTTGGTGCTCATTCAAAGCTGTGGTTCATGAGTTGCGTTTACTCCTCTCTACATCAGGGTTATTAATTATTTAACTGACTAGGCAACAAACTTTCTGTGCCTTTTCTTAACACTTGTGTTATGTGGCTCTGGGCTGCAAAATGGTGACTTTTTGCAAGTCAAGTTATTAAAACATTCTCAGGTCAAAAACTGATGGAGATGCCACCATGATAGTTCCATTATTTGTTTTTTAGCCAGATATTTATTATAACAGTTTTTTTTGGTTTGTTACTGTGTGGTAGCTAATTCTAGCTAGCCAGCTGTTTGCAGATGTCTAGGTGATTTCTTGTCAGCATAAATATGGTCATCGAAAGTGTATTTAAAGTCTCAGTTTTTTCCATCATCAAAGTTGTAACTCTTGGTTGGAGATGAAACTGATTGTCGATGTATAACTTAATGTGACAGCATTTATTTTTTTAATGTACACATGATGATGCTGGCTGCACATATGGTGCAGGTCATTCATTATAATTCCTCAACAGATTTGCACATGTAACTCTATAACTGTAAGTAGTTATTGTCTCTGTACCATAGTGGTATACAAATTCACCTCACAAGTGAAAAGGTCCCTGGTTTGAATCCAGGCGGGGACAAAAACCCCTCCCACCATGGTTGCATCAGGAAAGGCATTGGTGGGAAATCTGTACCGAATTACCTATGCAGGTTCATTCACTGTGACGACCCCTTAGAGGAAACACAAGGGAGCAGCGAAAGGTGCATTAGTGCTAAAAATATAAATTAATCATATTACTGCATGGGCACAAAAACAGAAATTACACAGTCCCCAAGGCTAAATTATGAAACAGTTGTGTATCGATAGCTCTCATGTTATCTGTTGTACTCTGTTTATGTTGCTTTATAAATTTTTATATATTCAGCTTGATTCCAGATTGGGAGTAAGACCAGGATATTTGTCTAATGCAGGGGTGGGCAACATTTTTTCTCAGGGGGTCCCACTTACGCAGATAAAGTAAGCAGAGGGCCACACTTTCAGCAGCAGAATTAAAATATGATGCCCTGAAATATGGTAAACTACATGAACTTTAGTGTCAAAACGGATAAGAACAGGTTCTTGTTTAAAAAAAAAAAAAAAAAGAAATTAAACACAAAAAGGCATAAAACAATCCATTTGGTTGAGTTAATTTTTTTATATTTACCATTAAGAATGAAGGTGCTGTCGTTCATCACTAAGAAGTTGTTTGAACATGAAGAAAGCACCGTATTTTAAAATCAAGTGTAACAGCAGTACAGTCGTTCATAGGGAGATCCATTAACAAAATTTTTCCTTTGATTTATTTTTGACCCTGTGTGGTTTAATCCATTTACGCTGTGTTTTATCCGGTGTGAAGGGCATTGGCATCTCTTTCTCTCTCACTCACACACACACACACACACACACGCTGCTCACACAAGTGTGGTTACACTTCACTAAAGTTGATAAAGTTAATGCCAGTGATGCTGCATGTATAAATCTTTTGCATGGAAATGCAGAAACTCAATAAATGTGTCAGAAAATCCAAGCAAAGTTGAAACACCAAGCAATAAGCAGTGTTGGTAAGATTAGTAGTTCCATTAAAATGTTACCAATGCCCGTCATGTTATTGCCCATTAAAAATATACTTTTCTAAATACTTCTTCAAATAGGAACGTTTACATCTTATACATAAAATGTACCTTTTGGCTGCTCCCTTGTATTCTTCCCGAGGGGTCATCACAACGGATTAATCCGCATTGGTAATTTGTCAGAGGTTTTACGATGGATGCCCTTCCTGACGCAACACTCCTTGGTGAGAGGGGCTTACGTCCCCATGTAATAAATAATATCCATAATTAAGGGAACAACAATGTCCCTCATTTTCTGAAGGTAAAGTTTTGATGTGTTTAATGCCACATATCTTTTTATTTGATGGTACGAGAACACGAAGCATTGAACTGAATTAAGTTGAAAATAATTTAAGGCTGGAATATTTTATTCTAAAAGGAACCTGGTCCCTTTAATAGCCATGTAGTTTTAATGTTTTATATGCAAAAAATATCAGTTACTATAGTGTCATAAAAATAAGAGATAGAGGGAACACATGAACTGTTCACATTGTTTTGTGCTGTAAAGCAGTCGTTCTGTTGCTGCTGTGATAAAGTAGTAAAATGTCTAACACTTTAGGGATTAAATTGTCATCATCACCTTTACATATTTTCTCTTTATAATGCTGCTCTGTCAGTGACAGTTAACAGGTTTCCCTCTCTTGTTACAGCTAATGAGTGCAGGTGTAGGTCAGTACCCATCTCTGTACTCGGCGCCAGTTCACTCAGAGTCTGGCAAGTGGGATGCTCTGGTCAAAGCCAGCGAGAGCCTGCTGAAGGAGAAGGAGCTTATCATTGAAAGGCAAGTGCTTGTAATTGGTTTATTGCTTGTGAAGGAAGGAATTACAAAAATAAATCAATTAGAAAAGCTTTCTAAATGTACTTGTTACTGATTGTTTGACCTGGCTTTGATGCAGACAAAAGCAGCATATGGCCCAGTTGGAGCAGCGTCTGAGGGAAAGTGAGCTGCAAGTCCACGGTGCCCTCCTGGGCCGTGGGGCTTCTTATGGGGATATGTGTATGCTGCGTCTCCAGGTTAGTGGAAACATTTTTTAGTTCCAGCAAGAAACACTGAGAACCTTGTTTTACTGTTGTCCTCTTGACAAACTATACACCCTTTAAAAACCTCTGAGTCTTTCATATCTCACTGCAGGAGGCTCAGAGGGAGAATGCATTCCTGAGGGCACAGTTTGCTGAACGCACTGACTGTGTTGCCCTGGAGAAAGCAGAGGCAGAGCGCAGACTGGCAGCTGTTGAGGCTGAGACACGCCGACTAACCGACAGTCTGAAAGAAACCTGCGAGAGACATACGGAGGAGATGAAGAAACAGGAAGAGAGGGTTTGTGCTTATCCAGCTGCTTTTTAGAAGAGTTATACACACAACAACTACAAAATATAGACAATAAAAACCTTAAATACTAATGAGGACCACTGCTTCTTTTTAGTGACTGCCAAATATTTTGACCCAGCTATTCTAGACATTTGATATTAACTAACAGCAAAACAAAATTCTTGACTTCCTTAAACCTAGGACTTTGTAGAGGAAATGATCTTCTACACAGGAACCAATATGCTGTAGATAAAATCAGTAGTTTACGAACTGGAGGCTTAAGACGTGCACTTAGTCTTTTCATCAAACAAGTTTCGCTCACACCAAAATTTGATGAGTTTTTTAGATGTGTTATTTTTCCTCATTCATCATGTACTATAAAGACCTGAATAGCTAATGGGAATTACATTTGAAGAATATTATCCCACTAAGATATGTCTGTGTGTACAGATCCGCAGTCGAGACAAGCATATCAGCAACCTGAAAAAAAAGTGTCAGAAGGAGTCAGAGCTGAAGAGAGAGAACCAACAGCGTATTGAGACTCTTGAGCGCTATCTAGCTGACCTACCCACCTTGGAGGACTACCAAAACCAGAACAAGCAGGTTAAGAGATGCCTAAATTTTCACTCCTTTTTGCTGAGACTGTGTTCTTTACCTCAGGTCAAGGTGCATAAATCATTAAACCTGGACATGTCTTTTTCAGCTCTTGGAGGCTGAGCAGCATGTAACCCAGCTAGAAGATAAAGTAAAAGAACTAGAGGCCTGTCTGGAGACGACACACTCACAACTAAAGGAGAAAGACATGCAGCTGGAGGAGCAGAAATGCAGGGAGCGTGACCTGCTGACCACAATTACTGAGTATGTGCACAGTCTGTAGGCATGTTAATTCTCTTCGCTGTCTGTGTACAAAGAAAACAGAATAATGATGCATAATGAGATTTCTGTTTTTATTTTTGTCCTCATCAGTATGCAGCAGCGGGTGCAGCAGGGCCTTGAGGATGGAGCCAGGCTCCCTTCTCTGGATTTTGAGAAGCTTAGAGGAGAGAACAACAGTTTGCGAGAGGAGCACCAGCGACTCAGAAAGGTCTGTTTGGTGTTCTATTTTTAATTATCTATCATATACCGTACACAAAAATAGAAGTTTCACCATTTAGGACTGTGGCTGTACACAAGTACAGGATTCAGTATGTAAACCTCACTGGATGAACTAGAAAATACTATTTGTATGTTCTTTTATTATCATTTCTGCCCCAAAGTAAAAATGCCTGAAGTGTTCTCACTGTAGTTAGAATGAGCTTTTTATGTTGACCTCACATGACTCCAGCTTCAAACTGTTCAGGTTGAGCTAAGAGGAAGTGAATGTTCAAATCAAATTTACAGTGAAGTGCATGTTTTTCTTAGAAATGACTGTATTATGTGGTTAAAGCAGGTTCTCTGTGTTTACCTTGTTTGCTGATGAATAACTTGCAACACACATGCAATACAGGCAAGTCAGTAACACTTCATTATTTTTGTGAATTAAGTTATATTAATACTAAGTTCTTCTCTTCACAGGTTATTGAAAAGCAACACAGAATGATGGAGCAGCTTGGCTCACAGATTAAGGTATTTATTTCTTCACAGTGAATCTCAGTCAATGTGTGGTTACTGATTTTCTCATGTATAAAACTTTTTTGTGTCTGTGGTTTTTTTGGGGGGGTTTCTGCAGGCTTTGGAGGAGCAGATATCTCAGGAAGAGAGCAGCTCCCAGGCTCTCAGAGAGGAAGTGCTGGCCAAAGAGCAGAATGTGTTAGAACTCCACACAGCCATGAAGGAGGTGAGATACACTAATCTGAAGAAAGGAGGAAAAAAAAAGACCTCCAACTCCTCAGTAAAACTTGACAGTTCCTAACGTCAATGCTGATCACTGTGTTTTAGCTGTCAGCCCAGAACCAGGAACTAATGGAGCAGAATTTGACGCTGCAGGAGCAGATGAGTGATCCAGAGCAAAGGGGCACTAACCAGGCATCCTCTGTCCTGCAGCCAGCTGGGGCTCATCTCACACGGAGACTGCATTTGGAGATTGCTTCCTGCCTCAGTGACCTGCGCTCACTGTGCAGCATTCTGACCCAGCGAGCCCAGGGACAAGACCCCAACCTCTCCCTGCTGCTTGGTCTCACGTGTAAGAGAATTTTTAATCTTTTATCTTTGGTAATATGCAATATTAGATATCAAAAGTAACGGTCGCTAAAAGTAGTGTGAGATGAACGAGTTGTCTTTTTTCCAGCTCCGCCATCAGTGACCGAGCAGGATGAGGACTGGATGAATCCTGACGTGCTGCAGAAGAAGCTGGTGGAAACTCAGCAACTCCGCCGTGATGTTGAGGAACTACGTAACGTAATACTGGACCGTTATGCTCAGGACATGGGAGAAAACTGCATAACTCAGTAACCTCGGCATCCACCTGTGATGGAGGAAACTTGCGGAAACCTCTTCATCTCCGAGGCATATAACAGGCTTGTCTTTTATGCCTTGTTACTGAATGTCAGAGGACTGGAGTTTAATTTTCTTAAAATGAGGACAGAGGAAAGCCCATATGGTTTAGCTTACTTCTCGACTGACTGAATGTCGAGTCTCAAGCCTGCCTGTAGCTCAGAGCCCTCGCATCCCCCTGGTGAGTTCATCTATTTCAGTCCAAGGGCTAACAGAAAATAACTTACCTCTAATACTTGATCCTTAAGCATTGTATGTGTGTATGTGTGTGTGTGTGTGTGTGTTTGTATGCGTGTTTTTGTTTTTTAAATAATGATACCGTCAGTTACCAAACAGTCTTATACTTTTTATTCCACACTAGTGGATAACTCTTTGTGTAGAAGTCCCACAAATATTATTTATTTAAATTATAATTTCCCTCTTCAGGGGAGTTATCCAAGAAGTGGTTGACAATCAACTGAAAATATTTTAACCTTTGCTTTTAACTGAATTTGCAAGGAAATGTAGCTAATGCGCCATTTAAAATGGTGAACACTGTAATACTGGATTCTGCTGTGAGGTAGAAGGCGTAACAGTTAAAGGGTTTAATACCAATTCAGCTTCTCACACCAACAGGCCTACCAAATACCAAAGAAACTCTGGTCGAAGCAGTCGTGCAACTCTGTGAATGTTTGTGAACACGCCTCACTACTGCAGGCCTCATTCTGAATGAATACCAACATGTGCCTTTCTGTCACGTTTGCAACTACAATGCTAATTCATCTTAGACCAACCACAAAGGGCTGTTTGCAGCTGACTCTTCCAGTATAACCGTTCACTCAGTGTATCAACCAGTAGGATAGCCAATACATTCCCTGACTCTGAATGTAGTAAAACTTGTTGCATAACTCATGGAGGCCACGACAAGCTCCTTGTTCCTGGTAAAAGTCTATGTAGGATTAGCTCTGTGTAGATTTCATGTTGATAATGGTGGACTTGCTTTCGACAGACTGGTTAACAGTTTAGAAATATGACTGAAAAACAGTATTGATCTTCAGTATTTATTATTTTTTTGTTTGCATCGACAACTCAGTGTGAAAGCTTTCTGAGTCTTCCTAACGTGTTGCGGTTATAATGTGCTATTGTGTCTCAGCAAACATCCACAATGTGTAAAGGTCCCATGAAGTGTCTGTTAGATTGTAGTTTTTCTCTGTGGTTTGATGTCATGTGAGATGGGATGTTTGTTCATGTGTTTTAATCCCATGTGATGATGACTTTAGGGGCTGGCTGGATCACCCCTTAACCATAGATCACATTAAACTGAATGGAGTTTTGTATTTGTCCTGAGAGCAGGATAAGCCATTTTTAAAAATAAATAACCATGACACTTTATGGGAAGAGAAAGGGATTTTACCCTATAAATATGCAACGATGATTTTACTATACAGAACACCACCCAGGGACGCACAAGCCATTTTTCATTTCATGGGACCTTTAAACTTGAGTAGCACAATATTTCTCTTTGAAAAGTCAGGCTCCGCATGCCTTAACATCTCAAATGTTTTGCAAAAGGGAAAAATATGTTTATATTTTCATACTTTTGTCTTCGTTTGTATTTGCTTATTTTAGAAATAAAGATTTTCAACATTTGGTTTTGGGTTTTTTTAACTGTTTAACTGTTTTCATCACTTCTATGCAGATTGTTAAATGCCACGAGTATCAGTCTGATCCGTTTTGATGCTGGTCATGATGCTTCTCTTTTTAAGAGGATTGGATATTAACCACAACAGTTTACTTCCCCACCATCCACTCATTTATTCAGTCACCAACTCAGTTCTTACTTGTACATAAAATTATTCAAACAAGTTCCACAGCTGCATAAACAGTTTTTAAATTTGGAAAAATATTTATTTTTACCTCTACCGAGGAGGTTATTTGGTTTGGTTTATTTTTTTTGTTTTTGTTTGCAGGATTATTGAAAGTTTGTGGAATTTGACCCAGCTTATAAGTGATTATTATTTGGAGTTGATCTGGACCCTGATTTGCACCCAGGTTTCTTAATTTGAAGGATTCTTCAACATTATAAAATAGGACAAAATTTAGCATTATGCATCATATTTTAACAAAAGAAATTATGAAGAAATTATAAAAATTGTAGACACGAGCTTGTTGAACGTTGGCTTTGTTTCACTCTATAAATAAAGAAATAGAAATGTTTTACCTCAGGATATAGAGAGTCCTATCTCTTGGCAGAGAAATACAGTCTTGGACTGCTCTTGTTTTTTGTTTGTACTGAGTTTTGTATCGGTTTATAAATTCTCCAGGTGAATGTCCCTCTTGTATTACAGTTTACACATCCCTGGTCCCTGGTTTAATTCCAGATGGAGACACAAGACCCTGTCACTATGGAGGGCTTTATCATGATGGGTATCTGGTGTAAAACTTCTGCCAAATTACTTATCTGAACTAATCTGCTGTGGCAGCCTCCCGAGGAAGCAGCTGAAGGTACATTTTTTAAAAAGTTTTCAGGTCTGAACGTGTCAGTGGGTTTTCTTTGCAGGAGATAAAACTGTCCCCATCAAAATAAGAACAGCACAGGTTTGAAAAATAAAATGATGCTTCAGAGTCATGGTTAGCTCATCTGGCCAGAGGAGGTGTCCTCCACAAATCACAAGAATCACTACTCTTCCTGAAGTATTGGTCATATTTTAGTGAAATTTACACACAGTGATCACCTAAGGAGTTTTCAACCAACCGAGGTCAAGGTCACATTTGTCATTTTCAGGGACATTTCCATTTTTATTAATTGCTACTTTTAAGAGTATTGGGCTGGATTGTAATGGTGATTAAATGTTTGTGTGTGCCCACTGGCATCTATACATGAATGTCATTATTAGGTTTATTCATGACATAAAAATGTATTAAGCCAGGTTAGAAATGGGCAAGAACTAGAGAAGTTGTTATGTATTTGACTCACTGTGAGCCTCCTTGATTTCTAAGTTGAATTTAGCTGTCATTAGTTTGTGGAATACAGCCGACTAATTGCACAAAAAAGTATAATTTTCTTTTTGTACTTCACACATTACAATAACCTGCAACAAGGGAGAGATCGTGAGCTGGATGAGCTACTACCTCATTGATGTTCTAGTGAATGCCGATTTTTTTTTTTTTTTTTTGTGTGTCATTGTCAGGACTTACTGGGTCATTTGAACAGAAAAAATATCTGTGCTTTTCCTGCTGTGAGGAACACGATGGAAAAAAGTCTTGTTCAACCTTTAACAGCTTTATTGGCTTCAGTCAGCAAATGACTGTTGTCTTTGCCGCAGCAGTAGCGTAGCATTTGTTGTGAGTCCGCATGATTGCAACGTCTCGCCATCATCATCAAAGTTGCAGTGTGGATAGGCACTGATGATGTCATAGCCAGGTAGACCACTCCCTCTGTCATGAAGAGACATACAGGCTGTGTCACATGGTTTTTAAAAAACAAGAGTCAGTGCAACCAGATGTGGCCTCACCTGTATTTGTCAAGATACTTCCGCAGATCACCGACTGTTTCTGACAGGCACATTTTCACTATATAAGTATGATTCCCGTCTTCTGACTTAACTTTGAGAGCAATGACATCACAGGTAGCTGAAGGCTGGTCAGCGTTGGAAGCCTGCAGTCTAGTGGCGGTCATAAAGCATAATGATTGTTTGAAATATGTGGGCGAGTCATCAGCAGTTACATCACAAACACCATCACAAGCTAACGCCAGACAGTGGCCTGTCCTATTTTTCAGATCTGTGCATACAGTAATCTCCACAATCTGGACAATCAGTGGCCAAATCAGGATTGAAACAGGCCTTACATCAACTATGGTGTTCTTGATTTTTTCTAATTCCTTTAACCCTTTAAACCCTGTTTTTACTTGCAGTTTTGCCAGTTTATGTATGCAGATGCAATGTTTATCTTGGCAACACCTTTACATGAATCGGATATAGAACATGCTTGTCTGCACAACTGGAACTTGTGATGACTGACACCCTCTGGTAAGTCTGTTAATTGGCAGTTTAGACAACAAAATGTGTGTCTCAGTTAATGATATAAACATACATAATGAAAGATAACATTTAGTTTACCTCTTCGTTATTGCTTGCAGTGATGGTGTATCTATGAGGATCACTGAGCTGCTGCTCTGTGCATTAGATGAGCCCTAGGGGAAGCACTTTGATAGTCAGCACTTTTGTTATCTAAAAAACCAAAGTGTTACTAAAAACAGATTGTTCCTGGTTCTCTGCAGCTCACCTGCAGGGTTTCCCTCAATGAGTTCCTGATATCAATCACCTGACCGGCCTTGATGACCAACTTTGGCAGCTTGTTCAGGAACTGATCCGTGGTCATCTTCTTACCTTTGAATCAGAAGAAAACATAAAAATGACATTTAAGCCTTGAGGATCTCCACCATAGATCAGATCAGGGTGACGTTTGCAGAACAGACCAGGTAAATGAGAGCTGACTGTACTTGCTGATTCAGCTTTCTCCCCACAAACAGCCTGTCCTGCACCAGGAAACGTTTCCCACAGTGGCCTGAAGATAAATTCCTCATCGCGCCTGTCATGAACCTGAACAAAGAATTTCTATGAAAACGATTTTGTTATTGGACAAAGAAGAAGAAGAAACTGAGACTCACTTCAAAAGGTACGCCATCTGGAAATCTTTCTTGAAGTTCAGATGGAAAATAGCCATCCATTAGATCTTGCATGCACTGCTGCACAGACCAAGAGAAAGAGAGTTTTACCCACCAAAGATTCCAGTTTAGTACAGGGTTGAATTTTTTAGTGTAGCTAACCTGAGTGCTGTGCTCCTGATATGAGCGGAAAGGACCATTAAACATGACAATGCCATTACTGTAGAGCCCAAGCTGAATGGGATCCTTTTTGGCCAGCTGTGCTCCCGTTGCTGTCATTTGCACAAAAGACTCTCCTTCACCTGCGAGGATGTTCAGTTCTCTGATCCTCTGTAGAACAAGGTCAAAGTTCATGTGGAAGCGCCGGTCACCAGGTGTGTCTGCAGTAGAAAAATACCCAGCATCAAGATGCAAAAAAACAGAAGAATTACAGTTTGGTGAAGGCTTTGCAAGGCTGATGGATCAATCTACCTTGGTGTGCAGGATCACCGTTCTCCCCATCTCCCACCCAGATCAAACCATAGTCATTCAGAAAGTTCTGCAACAAAGAGAGCAGTTCAATGAAACATCCACACAAATAAAAGTCATAATCTCATACTTTATGAACTCATCTCACCTCCATTTCTTGTACTTGGTTTTGCAATTGGTGGCACCTTCTTTCAAGATCATCTCTGCTACTCATCCCAGGTGCGCTTCCTAAATCCACACACGAAACTGCTTTGATCTAGAAACTTATATCAAACTTTGGTCTGTACATGTTATAGGTACTTACCTGATTTTTCCTGACATCTCAGCTTCTCCTCTAAAATTGAAATTTTTTTATCCTTGAGGGAGAATGAAAACAAAGTGAGGGTTAACCATGTTTGAAAGATGACTGACAGTTCTGGTATTCTGAAGAGGATGCATGCTCACTTTACGCTCCATCTTCTCTGCCTGACTCTTCACCATTTTCTCCAACAGGGTCACTCGCTCCATCATGGCAGACATGAGCTCAAAGTTGCTTGGAGGAGACCCTGATCATCAGCAGTTGAATATTAAAAAAACAACATCTAGCAACCATTTAAAATATTTTTTTAATTTTGTATACAACAAATAAAAGAAATACTTTGCAATTGAATACAACATTCTGTATTAACATGTACCTTTCTTTAATGGAGCTTTGGACATTGAAGCGGAGGTGTCATTGGTTGGAGTGTGAGAGGGGAGCAAAGGGTTTGGATCAGACAATTCAGCCTGAATTTCTGAAAATAAAAATATGTGAAAGTCACAAGAAAAGGGTTCAGGGAGTACTTATAGTTATTTAATGTTTGTCAGAGTGGTGTGATAACCAGCGGTCAAATGTAAAGCACACTTCTGAACAAATTTTAAGTACTTACATTTTAATCATACTTTCCACTTGGCAGCCAAAATATTTTACCAACATTTTACCCCACTACAACTGCTTTTACAGCAACTTTACAAATTAATATTTTACATAAACAACATGAAGGTTATAAAAAGTGCCATTTTGTTATTATTCATTTGGCATAATTGATTAAAACACTGTTCTAATGATCAGTTGAGTTATTTTTCATGCAAACAATACAACTTTTATTAGTTGTAGCTTGTCACATGAGAAATTGCTGTATTTACCTCATCATAATTGAAGCTATTTAATTTAAGCTATTTAATAAGCAGTGGGGTTTCAATCTGACAGTCAAGTGATTGAAGTGTGGACATGCACCTTTAATTCAAGGGATTTGATAAAAGAATTGCATTACCTGTTTAAGAATGTTTAGCCATTTTTATACATAGTCCCCCATTTTCAGAGGATCTAAAATTGACTGACAGCAGTTTCATGACCAGGTGAGGCCTGTTCCCTTGTTTTCCATGACAAATGAAACGGATCAGGTCTGGAGTTGTTTCCATGTGCTGAACTTGCATTTGGTAGCTGTTCACTGAAACTCTCAATATGAGGCCCAAAAAGATGTTGATGCAAGTGAAGGAGGCCATTATTAGACTGCAAAAATAAAAAAAAAAACCTTTCAGAGAGAGAGCAAAAACTTTAGGAGTGGCCAAATGAAAAATCTGGAACACGCTTTTCAAAAGGAGGAATGCACTGGCCAGCTCAGAAACACCAAAAGGCCTGGAAGACCATGGAAGACAACTAAAGTGGATGATCACAGAATTCTTTACTTGATTAAGAAAAAACTTTTCACAACCTCTAACCAAGCCAAGATTACTCTCAAGGAGGCAGGTGTATCATTGTAAACATCTATAATCAAGAGACACCTTCATGAATGTAAATGGAGCAGATTTATAACAGGGTGCAACCCACTGCCAGTGGAACTGGGTCACTAGTGTTTGTTGTTGACGCGAATGCTGAAAGAAGTAGCAGGATGAATTCTGAAGTGTGCAGGTCCATATTCTCTGCTCAGATTCAAACAAATGCTGCAAAAGTGATATGACAGTGTTTCACAATGAAAATGAATAACGACCAAAAGCATACTGCAAAAGCAACCCAAGAATTTCTTAGTGCAAAGAAAAGGGACATTCTTCAATGGCCAAGTCAGTTACCTGATCTCTGAACCCAACAGAGCAGCTTTTCAGTTCCTGAAGACAAAACTGAAGGCAGAGACCCACAAGCAAACAGCAACTAAAGGCAGCTGCAGTAAAGGCCTATCAGAACATCTCAAGGGAGGAAACAACATTTGGTGACATCCATGGGTTCTAGACTTCAGGCAGTCATTGGCTACAAAGGATTTTCATCCAAGTATTAAAAACAATCCTTATATTTAAATTATGTTTGTTTGTCCCATTACTTCTTTTCCCATATATAGATATACTATTCCTCTCCAATAATACTATGTGTAAAAATGGCTGTAATTCCAAAACAGTTCATGCAATACTGTGTCATTGTCCAAAAACTTTTGGATCTAGCTGTATGCCACTGTGGGCTTTGTGCGTGTGTGATGGGCATCCACTTCTGAAATGTTCAAACCAATAATATTAATCTATACATTTATCAATAAGTAAAATGCTGATTACATATGAGTAAGTAGAATATACTGAATATAATGGTGTAACATTTTCCGGCACTGACTACTTGCGACGGGTCATTTACTTGGTGTATTTATACTTTTACTGAACCTGCTGCTCTGTTAGCGGCCTGTGAGTGCATCATTACCTTTCAGCAGATTCCTCCTGAAAGGCACTTTTTGTTTGCTCCTGCAGGTAAAAGACAGTTAAGTGTTGCTGTGTGATCCATGCATGTACTTAGAATAAATAGCCCAGTTTCTACCTGTGTGCAGTTAATAACCTACCATTGCTCATTCTGAGGGCCCTGCAGTGGAGTGCGTTTTGTTTTCTTCAGCATCGACAAAGGTGAACTCATGTTAAATCCAAAGTCTGAATATCCCACACTTTTTTGTTTGTACCAGGCTCAGAGCAAAGACTCTTTAGGAAGTTCAGAGGGATTTCCCATGTTTTTTCAGTTTGTTTGGAGTCTGTTACCTATAGCAACAATGAGAAGTTCCTGTTTTATCCAGAGGAGGTCGCTCTTTCTGTTCTTGTCTCTCAGATTCTGTTCGTTGTGTCACGCTGCCTCATTTTCAGAGGAAATTATAATATTTATATTATGTAAATATTATAAATAAAATATTATAATAGATTGTATATGCTTTACATAAACTTAGCAAAACAACACAAATAAAGACATGAATAATTAATCAAGCTAAACTATTTTATGGTGCAAGGCAATTATGTGACTGTAGTTTCTTAAATGTGAGAATTCATAATTATTTAATTTAGTGTCTATCACTTTCTTCTTCTTTTTCTTCTTGTAAATTTTATTGGCGGTTGGCAAACAACAAAATAGTGCTTTACCGCCACCAACTAGTATCCCGTCCCTTCTCGTCTATCACTTTGAGGCGTAAACCGTGGTATAAAAGCAGTATTAAACAGTTACATGTTTGCAAAATTATTGTACTTTGATGTCACCTTCAAAGGATGAAGGTACCTTGAAGTGCCTGTTGGGACGCCTTTAAGTTTAAGTCTAGGTTCCCTTGATGTCACTCTGTGTATGTCTCTCAGTGTGTGTGCTGTGTGTATAGTGAAGACATTGGTGCCTGTATGCTGTAAAAGTTTTTGCCTCCTATTGAAGTTATAATAAAGGAGTTAACCCTGCAATGGAGTTTTCATTTTTTGAAGTCTATTTACTATTCAACTCTGCACAGGAAATTTACAATAAACTGTTGGTTTAACAAAATAAAAGCATTATGACGGTGTCACTGGGCAACTGGTGGCAACCTTCACTGCTCTGTGTCTCTTTTTTGTACAAACTGTCAAGCTATTTAATTATGAACTGCAGTTCTACATAAAACTCTCATCCAGCTTGACCTACAGCAGTAAAGTGTTGCTTTTATATGGATACATCAGCAACAACAGCATAATTTACTGATATATAAAATTATATCAATAATGGGGTCCATTTCTCCATAGAATGGCCTATACTCACTTTTGTCACCACTTTGCAAACACACACTTAGAGTATGTGTACAAAGTTAGTATATTGTATATAATTTCCTAACACGCATGGATGTTTAACATCACTATGTAAAAGTCGAGCCACTCCTCAAGTGTTCTTGAGCAATAGTTCTCCAGGTTTTCTTCAGACATTTGCTGCTTTTCACTCATTTTCAGTCCAGTCCTTGTTCCTGACCTTTTTCACAGGAATGTTTTGGGTTTGTTAAGCCATTTAACACTGACCTATAATTCATTCAAGTATAAAAAGGCACCTAACACAGGGGATGAACCAGTGTTGTGTCCACACATAGCAGACAGCACAGCTAAGAACTAATTTTAAATTGTATCTTCAAGCACTTTGTTACTTGGAGCCTGTGCCAAAAACACATCATTTATTCACATTCCTTTAGTTGAATATATGAAAAATGCTAAAGCTAACACAGGGATAAATGAGTATTTTTACACCAACAAGATGATTCCCAAAGAGGTGTGTGTGTGTGTATGTATATATATATTTACTTAGATGCCAAACTTTCATTTGACCTGAGACCTGGGAGATGCATCTGGCCCTTCAGCTGATCCATGTACTGTTCTCCAAAGCCTCATCAGAAATGATCTCAGTGGAAGGGTGGCTGTGAAGAAACCATTCTTAAGGGAGGGAAACATGGAGAATTACACAAGAAGTGGACTGAAAATGATGAAGCAGTGTGGGATCATCAACGTAGCAAAAGGCAGCCAACATCAATTCATAGAAGTGCTTTGGAATGTCCTTCAAGAAGCCTGGAGAACTATTCCTGAAGACTACCTGAAGAAATGACAAGAAAGCTTGCTTAAAAGAGTTCAGGCTGTGTTTAACCCGTAAGAACCCATGGTGACATGCATGTAACAAACACTTTACATGTTTTACAGCTGTGTGGGGCTTTTGGTCTGTTGTATACCCCCCATAATATTCCTGTATGTAAAAATGGGTCTGGGTTCTTGTGGGTTAAGAATAAAGTCATTCCAAACATTGACTTTCAAGCTGGTTAGAATTGTACAAACTCTGTTTTTGCCTTATGTGCTGTATTTCCATTGATGTTTGCACGCTTCAATAACTTGATGCTCGTTTTTCTAGGAAAATATAAAGAAACCAGTTGTATGTGCCTACATGTACAGTACATAACAGTCACCACCAATAGTGATAAAATCTTCAGGATGCGTTTTGGTTGGTTTGGAATGATCATTTTGACAATCAGACTGTAATTTATTCCGAACAGCTGACTCCATGTTTGGTTGAAGTCTACTGTCTGTGTGCGGCCACTAGTCGGCCCGGTGCTGCCGCACAGCCCCGCTTCAGCCAGGCTGTGGGAAGTGAGCGGGCAGAGCGGGAGGATGCGGAGGCCTGCCAGTCCCGCAGCAAAAACACATCAATCATATACCCGAAACGATTAGGCCGGTTCGGGCTATGGCTGCACCCATCGCACATTTCGACGACGACTGGCCGAACCCGGGTGACCTGAGCATGGTTTCAGAGGACGGGCTTCTGCTGCCGCAGAAAGGCCGCGTCGCCGCCACGGGCGAAGCGGCGCCGCCGCTCCTCCTGTGCGGTGGTGATGATGATGACGATCTGCGCGACAGCAGCTTCTCCCCGGGGCACAACGCGGGGTTTAGGTCCATGGAGGACCTGGTGAATGATTTTGATGAGAAGTTATCCAAGTGCTTCCAAAATTTTGATGCCAAGACGGACAGCATCGCTCCCGTGGCTGTGATCGCCGAGGACACGCTGCTGGAGAAAGACGAGTGAGTGTTTGTGCGTGTCCGGCCTGTCCACGGCAGGCTGCGTGTTTCCCGTCATATGTGGATGTGGAGGCTCCTGCTGCAGTTTAAAAAAAACACACAAAGGCATGTTGGGGACATTTACTGTGGAAAATAATTATACTGTATAATAACATGAGCACTCTGTCACATGAAGTCTTTAATAGTCTGCCTGCCCTCTTTTAAAGAACATACTAAACTGAACACCTTTGTGATATTATTAATGCAGTAGCCTCTTTGCAATAGCTGTATTTGTTGCAAAGAAAGACCCTGCAATATTACATTTAGAGCTTGTTGAAAGAAAAACTAATCTGCAATAGGCAAAAACAGGTTAAATCTTTAAAACCTGTGCTGTTTTGATATAATTTATAATCATATTTCATGTTATAATAGGTTGTTGGTTGGATAAAAGCAGCCTAAAGAAGTCTGTTAACCAAACTTACTAGTTTGAGATTGTTTAAAATCTTAAACATTCATTACAAACTCATTTAAAGCCAGTTTTCTAGACATGCATTATGCATATACTAGAAGAAAAAATAAGTTTTTGATTATATTAAATTAAATTAAATTAAATGAATTCACTTCTAAACTTAATCCATGTCTGGGACTCTGACTGTTAGAATGTTAAGTTGACGAGCATTTGGAGTCATAGGGTAAAAAAAAGTCCCAGTAAATCCTTAATAAAAAAAACATTCAAGTGGCTAAAGTGCTCCATCAGGGGGCATCATGCTGCAGCTCTTGGTATAAGTGGCATTTTTAAATGTCATCATCGGTGGTATTTTCAACCTGATAAGCTGTGTAGAGGATTATACTTTTAACCTTGGTGTCAGAACTGCTTCATCTGATTGTCATGTTTTTAGATGTAACATTAAAAATCGTTTAAGTGGTGCACATAGTCAGGACCAGTGTCCTTGCTGCAAATGTGTGTTTGTTTGCAGTAGATTCACAATTTTTAAAGGGGAATTTCACAAGGGTGAAATTATGACCACCTTTCATGTTGCTGTTAGTGGTAAAAATTGTAAACAGTCTTAAAAATGCAAAGAAAAGATAAACAGAGGCAAATGTATCCTGTCCTTTTAGTCTCAAACTCCAAAAACAAGATTTTGCTTGCAAAATTTCAAATCATGAGCTTATTTTGTTTGACTTCAAATGTCACACACCTAGTTTATAACTCAGACTTGAAGTTGTATTTTTAGTCATCAGATCCAGAAGATATAAACTGCATAACATCCTCTAATGTAAGTCTCATGTCCCCACAGAATTTGGAAAGCTCTAACCACTAACTATGGACACGTGATGCCGGTGGACTGGAAGCAGTCTCGAACACGCTCCCTCCACGTTCCCACGTTCAACTTGCAGGAGAAATCCGTGAGTTATTCCACCTCCCCTGGCCCCTCCCATCCCTGCCCCACTTTCTCTTCATCGCCCCCACCCAACTCCCTCCCTCCCCCTGTCAAATCTCTCCTCCGGTCATCTCGCAAATCTCAAATATTCATTGTACCAGGGTTTAGCGCTTTGATTAAATTCCCTCCTGCTGCTCTGTTCCTGGCTAGAGAAAGGCGGATGTTACGGCGGAGCTGTCGGATGACGAGGAGCTGAGAGATCAGCTAGACATGCACTCCATCATTGTCTCCTGCCTTGCAGAGGAGCCCCTCTTCACAGCAGAGCAGGTAAGTTACATAGACTCATCAAAATCCAGCATAGTTAACTCCAGATGTGGCCACACTGAGTCAAGCCTGTACAGGGCAGGGCTTAACATGGCTGCAGTCCATCTGTTTTTCCCACAGATGTTTAATAACTCATGCTTACTGAGTTATTTTAAGGGCTGGCTCTCTGATGCAGGTTATTGAGGAGATAGAGGAAATGATGCAGGACTCTCCTGACATGGAGACAGAGCCCAATCCGTCGCAGTCGGACCTGTCGATGCTCTCTCTGGACGCCCAGCAGCCCAGTAGCTGTCCCGATTACGAGGAGAGTGAGTGCCCACTGATCAGGACTTGGGGAAGACAAATAATTAACAATATGTTATAGTAGAGTCTCTTGCTGTATATTTTATCAGTAATTTATGGGAGTGTGTTTTGGTGGTCCAGGGGTGAGGGCCTTGAGTGTTGCAGAGCTGAATGAATGTCTGGAGGAGACCGAAATGAAGATCAGGAGGTTTTCGGAGGAGCTGGTTCAGCATCTGGCTCTCAGGGATGAGCTGGACTTTGAGAAAGAGGTGAAGAACAGTTTTATCTCAGCCCTCATCGACGTACAGAACCGGCAGAAGGAGTACCGTGAGACGCTAAAGAAGAAAAAGAAGCTGAAAGGTGGAGCTGGGACATTGCAGGGCCTTACAGAGAAATCTCTTGGATCAGTAAGTAATTTATTATTCCAGCCATGTTTTCAGGAATTATTACTACTCTGCTTATTTGTCCTGAGATGTTAGTAGAGAGTAGGGAGGACCTTTCTTTTCCAGTATCTGTTGCATTTCTTGCTGCATGCTGTGGTTTTATTCCCCACTTTAAACCTTTTACCATGTCTGTCATGTTTTCTTTCTTTGCTTTTCTTCCTTCCTCATCAGCGCTTCAGCATGGAGGGAATCTCCTCTGTTATCCAAAACAGCTTCCGACAAACTTTTGGGAGCGGGTCCAGTGAGAGACAGGTTACTTTCCTTTTTCCATTTTTCTCTCAGCTGATTACCTTTATCTTCTTTGCTTTACAGCAGTGAATCCCAACTACAGATACAAGTACCTAAGGGGGTATATGGAAAAATTACCTCACCTAATCTGTGAAAAACAAAGAGAAATCGCAATTTAAAGAACAACAATTAACTGTAAATGTTAGCGTGACCTAATAGATAAGGAGTAGAAAATGACACCCAAAGGAATGCACTGATGATTGAAATAGATAAGCAAAGGTTAAAAAGTTAGACTATAGCTAATAGTTAAACATTTGCTAACAGTATTAACAAGCATATTGAACTTCTTATCTAAACATTATGAATAAAAAAAGGAATTTGGTTACTGCAACATTCATTATAAAGCTAGAAACTTTTCAGGTAAAAATATTATCAGCAGTTTAATGCTTAACTAACAGCATAGAGAAGCAGTTGGAAAAGCTAGATCGTAGTGCTCATACAGTTCAATCACAGTACAAACTAAAATGTGAGGTAAACATAATGGATGATATATTAAATGAAATGAATAACTGGTAAATGGAGTAGAAATTAAAAAGTATTGGATGGGGTATGGCCTTGTCTAACTGATGGGCAAATTATTAACATAATTTATTTCATATAGTGTTTTTTTTTAGTTTGTATGTTTATTTTTTGGGAAGCACTTTGTAATGCTGGTTTTGATAAGTGGTATACAAATAAACTTCCACCCATCCATTTTCTTCCACTAATCCAGTTCCGAGCCAAGGGGTTCTGGAGCTTGAGCCAGTTGTTAAAGGGCAAGAGACAAGATACACCCTGAACAGGTCACCAGTCTGTCTCAGGACAAATATACGCTATCATTTATTATTTTGGGTTCAGGAGACCCATTCAGGTGGCTCAGGAGGTAGAGCAGGTTGTCTTTCAACATGAAGGTTGCTGGTTTGATCCCTGACTTCTCCAGTCTGCATGCCAAAGTGTGCATGGGCAAGACACTGAACCCCAAATTGCTTCTGATAGATCCATTGGAGTGTGTGTGTGTGATAGCTAAATGTGCTTAACAGCATAGAATAAAGCACTGTGTGAATGGGTGAATGAGGCTTGTAGTAAAAAGTGCTTTGAGTGCTCAGTTAGAGTAGAAATGCGCTATATAAGTACCAGTCTGTTTATTATTTTTACTTAAGTAGACTGTGTGGACAAACGTATTGGGCCACACGTCATAATTATTGAATTCAGGTGTTTTTTTCAGTCCTATTGCCACAGGTGTGTAACATTAAGCACCTAGAAGCATTTATGAACCACAGCAAGTCAGCCACAAAGTGGCAGACCGCTTAAAGTTACAGAGCAGGTTTGCCAAGTGCTGAGGCTTAAAGTGCGTAAAAGTCATGCTCTGCTGACTTATTAAGTGCAGAGTTCCAAACCTCCTCTGGCATTAACATCAGCACAAAAGCTGTGAACCAGGAGCTTTATGGCATGGGTTTTCTTGGTTGAGCTGCTGGACTCTGTGGAAACATGTTCTGTGGAGTGATAAATCACACCTCTATCTGGCAGTCTGATGGATAAGTGTGGGCTCGCTGAATATAAGAGAACATTGCCTGCATGGCTGCACAGTGCTGACAGTGAAGTTTGGTGGAGGGGAGATAATGCTATAGGGCTGTTTTTCTGGCCTGGATCCCTTAGTTCCTGTGAAGAGAAATCTTAATACTTCAGCTTAATAAGACATTTTTGGACAATTCTATACTTCTGTTCAGGCATGACTGTCCCCCAGTGCACAAGGCAAGATCCATAAAACCATGAGTTGCTGAGTTTGGTGTGGAATAAGTTGACTGGCCCACACAAATCCCTGACCTCAACCTGACTGAACACCTTTGGGATAAACTAGAACCAAAATTGTGAGCCAGGCGCTCTCATCCAACATCAGTGTCTGACCTCACAAATGGTCTCCTGGATGAATGGGCAAAAATTCCCACAGACACACTCCAAAATCTTGTAGAAAGCCTTCCCTGAAGATTGGAAGCTGTTATTGCTGCAAATGTGCAATTAACTCCATATGAATACCTATACATTTAGAATGGAATCTCATTAAATCTCCTGCAGGTGAAATGTGTAGGTCACCCAATACTTTTGTCCATATCATGTATTAAACTAAAATTTATTAGTGACTGAAACATTCAGTTTACCATAACAGAAAAATAGTCATATGAAAGCAGCCTAGATCAAATTTGAAATGAGTTAGAGTAAACACAAGAGGTGTTAATGAAACAGTTCTTGAGTTGATCTGACAGGGTTGTGGTGGTATGTCAAATGAAAAAAGGCTGGGAACTCAAATACCCTTTCAGTTCCACAGTCTCAGCTTTCTTTATTTTTAAAACTGTTAATATCAGACACTTCAGTTCAGACTTGATGTGTTGTTTTCTCAAATATTTGTACACAGCTGTTCTGTCTTTTTAATTTGTCTCGCCTTGTCTTTGTTGCCTTCTCTCATGGTTTTACAGTACTTGACCACAGTCATCCCTTACGAGAAGAAAGGACATCCTCCTTCGATTGAAGACCTCCAGATCTTGACCAAAAGTAAGTTACTTTATCTGCACTATGACATGTACTTTGTTGAAACTGAGTCATTGCCACTGATTGATTCATTCACTTTCTAGTTCTGCAAGCTATGAGAGATGATAGTGACAAGGTGCCCAGTCTCTTAACAGACTACATTCTTAAAGGTGAGCTTTTCTCTTTCCTCTGAATACAAGGTCATTTATAATTTACGTAAAATAACCTATAATATGGTAGTGAGAATCCCAGCAATCCCTTGTTGGCAGAATGTCTGCATATGTCATCCTTGTTCCACATGAATGAAGGGATCAATAACAATCAGTTGTTACTGTGCTGATGATGTAAGTTTAAAGGAGCATACCACTGGTTATGTATTTTACAATCCCTGTACAGTAACTCATTGATGCTTAATTTCAGTTGATTTCTTTTGTACACTTTTCTATTACAAGTCATATTGCTGGAGTTTCAGTTAAAAGCAAATATGGTTTTCCAGGCTCTCACTGGGCCTTTGGGATTTGACTTTGCGTTACTGTGCATCCTGTGCACAGTAACGGAAATGGTTTGTCTTTTTTACCCTGTTTATGTAATAAGGTCAGCAAGACAATCAGATGTTAATCAACCAATACAAATATGTAAACATTTTCGGTCTGTCATTTTGAGTGTCTTTTCTTCCATATTTCACTTTTTGTTGTCTTTGCTTTGCTTTTTTTCTTCCTGTTTCTTTTGTGCTACTCTGCCTAATAAATTGCTGCCCCTACACTTGGTAGCTCTGGTGTGAGCCATGGATGGAGAGGTTTGTGACCCATTTGTTCATGATGTGCACTGTTGTGATGGTGTCACTCACAATGAGAGAGCGCCCCCTCTCAACCACTGAACTGTAGTGCATTCTGACCCCAATGCTCTCTCCCTCTCACTTCTCCCCTCTCCTGCACAGTAAACAGTCACAGTGTGGTTGGTGCCTGTCAGTGTCTAGACCTGCAGACTGTGACTCATGGCCACACACAGAGTTCTGTTTACCCTGCACTTAATATCTGAGACACTGCTATGTGATTAATAATTATTAAGCACAGCGAAGACTGCATTCATATCACTCATCCTGCACCAGAAATAGGTTTATGTCAGTGTTCCCATTAAGCCTTATCTGATGTCATAAAATATTTCCTTTTGTTTTTCCTCCTCTTTATCGCTTGCTTGTAATTTGTACCTCAGACTGAAGCTTTATCCGTGCTCCATCATTACTTTGTTAATACTGATCTCTGCTGTAATTCCAGTGATTTGCCCGACATAGACCAGAGGGACTCTCTGCAAAGGTTTCACATAATTTCTGGTGATGAAAAGAAGAGGAGGACTCATTATTTTCGCAAACATGAAGCACACTTAATTTATTCCTGGATGTTTTTACCTTGGTATGTCAGTTTTTTCTGATTCCCATTAAGGTTTATTCATTTTGTGCAAGCATTATGATTTCAAACCTTGTGTAGTCTTGTGATTTTTTTTCTTTTGTGTATGTTTTCAGTTTTCTTACACTGTGAAAGTGTATCCTAAACAGATAAATTATACAAGAGATATACACAGATAGATGCACTGAGCTTTGCTTATTGATTAGAGCAAAGCTGCAAAGCAGTTGGCTTTATATTAATTTGAAGTGCTTAGCTGTGTTTTGAGCAAAAGAAACAATACACTAAGTGCACAGATACAGAAGTTGCAGTAATAGGGTATGATTAAAAAAAGAGTATTTGAAGCTTCTAAACTGGTAAGGTACTTTTCTGTGTAAGCCTAAGATTTTTAAAGAGTGAGATTGATCCCAGGACAGTATTTATTACAGTAGCACATGAAAAAGATGAGAAAGCTGGACAAAAAAGTGTAAACAATGAAGAATGCACTGATCATCTAATTCCTGTGTGAATAAACATCTATATGCAAAACTATAATATAATTCACAGCTTTCCATACAGCTGCAGACAATGTGTAGAATTTTCTTTCATCTCAGCAGAACACTGCAAACATGCTTATTATTTCATGAAAGATAACCTATTGATGACTAGGGTAATGTAGTCTGGACAGATATTTACTGATTAACTAACTAACTATGCATTTAAGTGAACTCTGAATTGTGACCCATGCACTGTCTGTCACTGATGTGCCTCTGTGCACGGGGCAGCATACACCACCAATGGGCATTGTTATTCTATATGTATTACTTTATAGAAGCTGCCTTTGCCTTTACTTTTGTACACTATAAATGACTTATTTTCAATGAATGTCATGTTAGTAGACCATTTACAGAACCTGCTTCCACGTTTATTTTGTAAATTGTATTGATAAAAATACTGATAAAATTACATTCTGTGGCTTTCTTGAATTTTATTCCAAAACAGTACTCACCATAATATCTTTGTAGGCTCTCAGTCATCAAGGTCATGGTAGCCTTAAGTCTTGAGTTAAAGGCAATTGGGCTTCTTATTTTAGGTTCTTGAAAATGTTTCACCTCCTTCTCAAGAGGCTCTCCAAGCACAACATCCCAGTATACTAGAAACCCAGCAACACCCTCAGGCAAAAACGGGTTCATCCCAAGGGCAAAACAACTAAACACAAGATGAGTCGGGCATGCTATGCAATATAGTGAGTGGTGCTTGGACCTATAATTAGGAGAGACCACACAACCAGTCCACAGACACACGGTACATCATAGGAGAGCCAGCTCCTCAGGACAAGACTCAACTGTGCATCTGTACTTAAAGGATAAGGGACTCTCTTTAAATACATAAATGGTGATATTTTGGACAGGGAAGACAGATGGTTTGAGAGAAGCGTAAAGGAGGCCTTCTGCAGTATATCCACCGGGTACGACCATCACTAAACAGAGGAGGCAGCCTATGACACCAGCTATCAGCAAGTTTTAACACAGTGTTGAGATTCCTTCCCAGGCTATTCAGTCCCCACTAACATTTTGACCCACGTGACAATAATGACTCACATGATGCCAAGGTTGATCAATGACTCTCAGAACCAACTCTAAGGTGACACCACCACTCAAGGTAAAATACCTAGGACTCCCCATCAGGTTTTGAATGAAAGGTGAAACGACTTCAAGAATCTAGACAGACGTCCAGTTTCCTTCAACTTAAGTGCTTAAGACTACTCAGTATAATAACAATAAGTACTTCCACTTTAGACATCACTAGCCAAAAGTATGCTCAGTCAATGCTGTGTAACAGAAATGTCAATCACATAAAAACAAAAGGTAAATAAAATGTAAAAATAAGGGAATTAGATAAATGGCTTAAACATCAATACCCTGTTGAAACCTCAAAGTACTGTATAGCCCCCTTTTCCCTTTTATAACCAGCTCCCTAAGGATAAAAAAAAGAAACAAAGGTGATACATATAAGTATCAGGAGAGTTTTATAAATAGTCATTCTCACAGGTAAAGCAGTGTCTGGATTTATTGAAGAGCTTGACAATAGGTTCATTATAGTCAATGCTGAGGAAAGTAGCTTTGCAAACTACCATACACTTCACATTGGAAGTAGTTGAATTGCAGTAAAACTACTTTATGTAGAATTGTCATGAGGTTAAATAAGGCTAGTTAGTGAAGGTAGTACAAACTACTTTTTTAGAGCGAGAGCGAGAGAGAGGATACAAAAGCTCACAAGAGAGCAAGAAATGCTACTCAGACAAGTTTACTGCGAAAAATTGGTTACCTGTTCCCAGTCCACAAAATGATAAATAAATCCTTAAATAAATAAATCTGCACATAAATTTCACCAAGCAGCGCTACTTAGCTTTCAGAACAGAATGCAACCTCCTTGAAAAGGAGTAAATAAATAACTATAATCAGCGCTTATGACTGATTGATGTGAATGTTCCAGAATTAATTTTACAATTTCATATTCAAAAAATACAGCCAAGTGGTTTTTCACAGGCATACCCCTGTGAGAAAAAAACTATCCCAAACAAAACAATCGATCTGGGCTTTTCACAAGGATGTTTCACAAGTTACAAGCAAGAGTGTTAATTTTTGTTATTTTCTTTGTCAAAAGAAGCAATGAAAAAATAATAAATCATTCATTTCATCTCATCAGGCAGCACAGTGGTGCAGTGTCTAGCACTATTGCCACTATTGCAAGAAGGTCTTGGGTTTGACTCTACCATCTGGCTGGAGCCTCTCTGCATGTTCTCCTTGTGCCTGTGCAGGCTCTCTTCTGGTAATCTGGCTCATAAGTTTAATTAGTGCTTCTAAATTGACCATGAATGGTTGTCTGTCTCCCTGTGTTAGCCCTGGAAAAGACGGGTGACCTGTCGAGTGTACCCTGCCTCTGCCCCATGGCAGCTGGGAGAGGCTCCAGACCCCCCCTGCAATGCTGAATCAGATAATCAGAACAAACTGGATGGATACAGTTCTTTCATTCTACTCCCCATATTAGTTACAGTAGTTAAAAAAAAGTGAGTAAAATAATCCAGTCAATGGGCAAATAGAGATGGAGTTGAACTACCATAATTATATGTAGTTCACTAATCCCCAATACTTTGACAGAAGGAAGCACCAACTTACAAATGTTCTTCCTGGTAATAACTCTTTTCCCGGGGATTTAAATTTAGTATCAGGCTCTCTGACTTTTGATAAATGTTAAGAAGAACATGTTGGATTCATATTTATCATACAGTTTATATTATTACACATTTTCATACTTCACTCACTGTGAAATGTGGGATTGCTGACTATTTGAACCCTTGCACAGTCTTAATTGTCAGAGGTCGCTGAAACTCTGGGGTTACAGAAACACAAAACAATATTAATTTCACAATAGTATCACTTCATTACATAACACTCTGCCGCATGTCAGCTGCACGCGCTCCAGCTCATTTAGGAGAACCAGATGTAGAGTATGGGAAAAACCCCAAAACATCCAACCTCTGGCCTGTTGGAGTCCTCAAAAAAAAAAACACAACTGGCCCCTTGACAGGAAAACAACAGATTAAATCCACAGTTCAGGCAACTAACATAAAACCTTTGGAAAAATGTTTGTCATTTTAATAGCTGTTTTTTGTAGACAAAAACCAATGCAGTTAAAGTTTAAAATGCCTTCGTCAACATGTAGATAATTTAAATTCTATTCATGTAATAAATGACTGCATACTCAAAACAGACAAAAGCCATTTCCTAATTTATTGATAACTTATACACATATGGAGCTCCAGTCATGCTTGTCTGAACACTGTTAAATACAAAAGTCTGCTCACCATCCATCTCGCTTCAGCCTTTCAAAAGCAACACTTCTGTGTGTGAGTTCAGCCTGTGAAACATCTGTAAAACATTTGTTCTCTCTCAAATAAGATTTCCTCATTCAACTCTTTGCCTCCACTCTGAGAGTGTCAAAACACAACAGTCTGGCCAGGGCTCAGAAGTGAGAGGAACTTTTGGTTGTGCTACACCAAAACAGTTTCTCTACTTTGGATTGTACGTGTTTTTTCGTGAATTATGGAAGCTAGAGGGCTTTGGATGGTGCTCTCCCTTCTCTTGCTGGCACACTGCTCACTCCAGCAGACCTCCTCAAAGAGAAAAAATGTCAGGAAAGGTAGGACTTTATATTAACTAATTTAAATTAAAACCATGGCATCTACAGAACTGGCACTGTTAGAGTTCACCTGTGATATTTTTGTGATTTTGGGCAGACTCTGCGACCAATGCTGCAATTGAGGCTCTGCAAAAGAGAATTGATGACATTGCTCAGGAGCTGAATTTGCTGAAAGAGCAGCAAGCTTTACAAACAGGTATTTTTCTTTGACAAAGACTAAAAGATCTTTTGAAGAATGTATTGCTCTGAAATGTCCCACAGTTGCACTGTCTACTGAAGCATTTGTTTTGGGTTGCGGGCTGCATGTAATTTAGTTTAACAGCTTTTCAGGAATGGAGAGCTGAAATAGATAAAGACATCTTAGCCATTGTCTCATATTTTTTCCTCTTAGTTTGTCTGAAAGGCACAAAGATCCCAGGCAAGTGTTTCCTGGCCAATCCAGTGAAGAAGTCCTTCCATGCTGCCAGTGATGACTGCATCGCCAAAGGAGGCAGCCTGAGCACTCCTCTGACAGACGAGGAGAATAATCAGCTCTACAGCTATGTGCGCCAGAGCATTGGCCCTGAGGAGCACATCTGGCTGGGTATTAATGATATGATTACTGATGGCCACTGGGTTGACCAATCAGGCTCTAGTGTACGTTACAAGAACTGGGAGATAGAGATCACTCAGCAGCCAGATGGGGGGCACAGCCAAAACTGTGCCACCCTCTCCACCACAGCCAATGGGAAGTGGTTTGATGAGAACTGCAGAACCGAGAAGGCTTCTGTGTGTGAGTTCAACATCGTCTGAGAGCCGATCTGTTGCTTTGTTTTAAATCTCTGACATCGCTCAGTGCAGATAAACACTTTGTAAGCATAAAGTGAAACATTATGCAATACATTGAAAAATAGTGTGCTGCATTTAATCTGCTTGCATTTTCCTGACCAAGCCTTCCAGATGCCAGTCCAGAACAGAGAGATTTCCCACAATGGTTTGGAACGCAGTATATTTTTGTATAAACTAAACTCACTGGAACATACAATTCAGCAAATTCTACAATATTATAAATATTCATTAAATACTGGATGGCTTGTCTTTGTTTCATGTTTTCATGTTATCCACTAGTGAATTCAAGAAAATCTCTTAATTGAATCACAAGTGCCTTTAGTGCTGTCTTCTTTATTTCTAAATGTAAATTTATGCTGCTTGTACCTTCGGCTTCTCTGTTGGATCAATCCACATTGATAATTTGGCAGAGGCCTTACGCCGTATGCCCTTCCTGATGCAACCCTCCATAGTGAGAGGGGCCTGTGTCCCCATGTTTCCTTATATAACATTAATAAACATGTTTGTTCATCCGTTTATTTATCATCTTGCTGAAGTAAAAAAAAAAATCTCACAGTAGTAAAATGCTTATGTAAGAATTAATTATAAACAAATGTCTGTTGCAACTAAAGGTAATAAATAAACTCTTTGTATATAATTGCTGTCTTTTTTCCTAGTGACCAGTGGGGTCAGAGGAACACAAGGAACCAAATTTTTCCTTTTATAACAAGACTCAGAAACAGTTAATGAAGTGTAATCAAAGCAATGCCACTCATGTCTTTTTAGAGTTTTTCAAAAGCTTAGTCAATCTTAAACTATGACTCAGTTGGGGGATCCTTAAGGAAAGCATTTTGTTTATTTACAGTCAAGTAAAGAATGTGTTTTCTGTATGACTATCAGTTTCTCAAATCTTTGTGCAGGAATGTTGACCCATTTTTTTTTTTTTTACAGCATTGCTTCAGTTCATTGAAGTTTGTGGGCGTTTATTTATGCTGAGCTCTCTTAAGGTATTGTCACAGAGGAAGGGATTGGGGGGGGTTGGGGTCTGGACTTTGACTAGCCCATTGCCACACCTTGATTATTTCCTTTTTTAGCTGTGTAGATTTGCTGAAATGCTTGAGATCCTCATCCTGTTGAATGACCCAATTTTGGCCAAGCTGTAGCTGTTAGACGATCTCACATTTCACTCTAGAATGCTTTGGTATACAGAGGAGTTCATGGTTAACTCAGTGACTGCAAGATGTCCAGGTCCTGTGGCTGCAAAACAAGTCCAGATCATTACCCCTTCACCACTGTGACAGTTGGTTGTGGGTTTGTGCTGATGTGCATTATGACCAAACATCTCCACTTTGGTCTCATCTGTCCAAAGGACATTATTCCAGAAGACTTGTAGTTTCTAACTATGCAAACCTAAGCTATGTTAATGTGTTCTTTTTCAAGAGAAGAGGTTTTCTATATCTAGTTTTGGAAACTCTATGCAATGACTGTAAGAATTAATTAAATTAGCTCTTGGCAGTTAGTTGATATTGCCAAATCATGTTCTTATGCAATCAACGACATTATCAATGACTCACTCTTGGGACTACTTTTCCATATAGCCCAAGTAATAAATCCGGCTTTGTCTTTAAGACAAGAAGAACATTAAGACAGAAAAGTTGGAAATGCCCCACTTGGTTAGTACAGTCATGTTGCAACTCCACCTACACATGCAATTTCTTCATCTTAGAAAAGTTATTCTCCACTGGCAATCACAATACTCTAGCCATCTAAATGAAGGCTGCATCAGATCAACATGTCTGGACATTACTATGAAAATTTACTGACTTGTCCTCTCAGTCTTTTTTTACACTCGCTGTGAGCCAGTAATACTGTTATTAGACTTAAGTAACAGTCAGATAGTTACAGTGAGCAAACCTTAACCTTAAAACATTTAAACTTGATCTCCCTCTACTATTTATTTTCTGAAACAAGGATTTTCAAGATAAAACAAGCAAACATTTCCTTACATCTTCTGGGTCAGCCCGAAGTCATCATGAAAACCTGTGAGACTCTTCTTTCATGCCTGTAACTCCTTTAGACTCCTACCACAATAACAGACACATGACATCACAACACATTTAAAGGCAATTAACACATGAATTATATTATAGCTCTCTAATAAATAACTGCATTTTGTGTCAGATATAACTGCTGATATACTGCAATTAAATGTGCACATTTTTGTTCCAGCTCAATGTAATCCAGAAGAGGGGGTCATTCTCACGAAAACAGTGAAAACAGTCTGGACAGTAGTAGAATTTCCTTACTTAATAGCAGATCAGTCTTGCGATTCCCAAATGTTGGGGTCTCACTATGCATTTATCCCAAAAATAACATCTGAAGAAAGTCCAAACTTCTCTGTGAGGCACATTTATGGTGTAATATTTTAGAAAATAGCTTGTAAAAAAGCAGCCATAAACAACAGAGACATACTTTTACAACATCCTGCCATTGCAGTCCACAGGAAAACAGACCATCATGTTCTCATGATGCAATAAAAATGCAGTATACTGCAACTGTAATAGCAATGTCTATATTTTTATAAGTACAATTACAAAAAAATGAGAAACTTAAAATTGAATATAAAATACCCTACAGCAGTTTCCACACCAACTAGTGTATTTAAAAAATATTTCAAATGAAAAATGTTCATTACCTAAAAGCAGCAGTAGATCTCTTTATAGTGGCTAAAACGTGTATAGAAGGAATGATTAAGAGTAGCTTTCAAAACAAAAGCACCCTAATCTAAGATAAAACACAGGAACAGCTGAAGGCAAGATGGGGCACAACTGTTTGTGTGCCTCATTTTGTGCAAAAACAGCAGTCAAGAGAAACAAGGCTTTGTGTAAGGCTGAACAGCAAGCAATCACAAAGTTGCCAGGGAATGAATATCACAAAGTTCAAGTAGGTCAAGTGAAAATCAAAAACATGAATCCAATTTTCTGCTCAGTTCCCTTCCTCTGGCTCCACCTGGGGTCCCAGATTTGGGGACTGTTCATCTTCACTTTGGTCCACTATGGTTTGGAGTTGGCTCAGAGGCCTTTTGGGAAGCACAGGAGGCAACTGAGACTGATAAACCCCAATCTCCATGTTGTCATCACCAGTGTGTTTAGATACTAGTGGCTTTTGTGAGTCTGTTTGTCCTGCAAAAGGTTGGTATATTTCTTCATAGATGCCCATTTCTGCACCATTTTTCAGCAGATGTGTGTAGATCAGTGAGTCATCAATGGTGGTGTAAACGTGGGAGTCATCTTCACATGTTTTTGAGAAGTCGTTGTTTCCTGGCAGGAAGCTGGTACCATTTGGATTATAGATGGCGACTTCATGGCTGAGCTGCTTCTTCTTCTTCCTGTTTGGCAGAGTAAGGGTGGGGGTGGATTTTCATAAAGTTATTTAGTTATTGATTGGTTTCAAATGCAGGGGAAAAACCTCTACCAGGTTGAGGAAGAACAATGTAAAAACACTAATATCTAGGCTACTTAGAAAGAAAAGATAACACTTAAAAATAAAGCAGTTTGACTTACCTAACCGCTACACAGACCACAACCAGCACTATGATAAAAATGATCAGCAGGGCAGACACCACACTCAGGATGATGGTTAGAAGAAGGCCTAAAGAAAAAGCAGCAACAAATATCATTTCATTAACATTTTCCATCAAATTTATTCAGATGAGCAGTGTTTGTTTAATATCATAAAATAGTAAATTAAACATTTAAGTTGGAGAAATTTACAAAAACTGATTATACACTGATGTCAAACTCTTGTCACTGGAGCTTTTGCACAAGTGAGTCACATGCAAGACTTTTTTTCCATTTGGTTTTCCACACTCTGTTCAGACAAGTTGAGCCTGAAAAACTTTGATTTTTTTTTTTTTTTTTTTTAAACACCCTGGA
>VUQH01080626.1:0-13206 GCA_015106775.1 Etroplus canarensis | reverse complement strand
TTCCTGACGCAACCCCCCCATGGTGAGAGGGGCTTGTGTCCCCACCTGGAATCGAACCAGGGACCTTTCGCATGTAAGGCGAATGTGTAAACTATTACACTACGACGGACACTATTGTTTCCTGAGCAAACATGCGTTATTTAAGACAGTACATCACATTTCCTCAGCATTATAAAAGGCTGAAATAAATATCAATGTACTCAAGCTTTTGAATTTAACACTTTTCATTTTAATGTCATCATGAAGATTTCAGGACAGCCTTTTCACGCTGATCAAAATCACAGCAACATAGAGGCAGAAATGGCAAATATTTCCCTAGCAACACGTGTCTCTTCAGACGCTGGAAAACCTGTGGGCGTAGATTTCGTGTGGGTCTGATAATCAGGCAATAATATGGCAGCAGCTTGTAGACAGGGTCAAGATGACCTGCTGAAGCAGCAGCAAGCTACAGAACAAATCCAGCAGTAGCAGCAATCCCTTTTTTTTTTCAGAATTTACATTGTCTAATTATGAATGCAGTTCTGGCAATTCAAGCTTATTCTTGACCATGACAGACAATAGTTGACAAGGAACTTCACATGTTGGTTTGAAAGTTGGATGTTCAAAATGTACTGCTGACGTTTGAAACCATTAGTGTTTCAGTTGTTTTCTCTTATTTTTATCTGATAAAATAGCTGGAAAAAATGAGAAGATTGTTATTGTTTTTCCTCAGCGCTCGAGTGAAATGTACCTTCAGCTGCTTGCTTGTATTTTCCTCCAAGTGGGTGGCACAGTGGATATTTCCACCTGTGTAATTTGGCACGGTGATTGCTTGTCCTCTTCAACTAATGATTGAAGTCCTATCCACAAATCCACCTAAAATTCTTTATTTATATACTAACTATGGGATGTAGACACTTGCAAATATGGGTCATTTCTGTTTGAAAAATGACTAGAATGTTACTTAAATAACAATCTTATCAAGATTCAACCCAACCACACAGAGTTCTTATGCACTGCTTGGGAATGTAGGTTAATCCCATCATTCAGCTGAACTCATAACATGAGCAGATTGTTCTGTTCTCTCACTCAAACAAACAGGATGGCATAATGCACAGTACATGCTATGCATGTAAAGGCTTGGACAGTATTTGGTGCGTGTAGAGTAGCAGAAATAGAAGAGTGATACGTAAACGGTTCAAAGGCTACTTGTACAGTCCCGCCAGCCTTCGCTGATCGCTCCTGACGTGGCCTCCTGTAAGGCTTGCATCTGTGACTGTCTCCTGCCTCGACTCCACAGGCCAGGATTTGGCCCAGCTGAAGCCTGTCTGGCCCAAAGCCAGTGGCTCCAGGGCTCCGTGACTCTAAGGAGAGTAGCAACAAAGAAACTTTGAGTTTCAGTTGATGTTTGTTTTCTGTTTATCCTTCATTCCATCGCTGACAATAAATGCCAGTTCACACTGAGTGTTCATTTATTCTCCAAAACCCACTGTTCTTTAACCAGTTGGTTCGTCAAATGGGTCACTACCCTGCAACTTGTCACAGCCTCGCTGAGGACAGCAGATGGAGACAGGGCCTATTTGTCCGTCTGTCTGCCTGTCTGTGTTTGAGAGGCGCCTGCCACTTAATGACGTCTGACAAGCGAGACAGCGGCGGCTTTGGGTACTCGAGAGCTGTTTTGGGGTCACAGAGATGGGATCTGTAGGAAGTGGAGGGTTTATCAGATAACGCTGAGATTGTCTCCACGGTGACTTCCAGAAGGGGACAAACCGAATTTTCACAGTTTATATCTCAGGCACTTGGTTCACGGTCCCGTCTAAAAGGCAAGTCTCATTGTAACAAGTAAGTAGTAATGAGGTCAGAGGTCAGAACCATAGTGTTCTGACTGTGTACACAGGAAGAGCTGATGAAATAAAACAAAGACGACAGGATTTTTTTTTCCAAGTTTGAATCAAAGCAGTGCATTTTTCTTGTGTGTCACAATTTGTGAAATATGTAAAACAGTTGTTGTGTGTCTTCTTTCTGTCCCACAGGCTTTGATGCGTCCAGGTCGCCTCGACCGGATCGTCTACGTGCCTCTTCCGGATGCTGCAACCCGAAAGGAAATATTTTCTCTCCAGTTTCGTAACATGCCCGTGGCTGACAATGTGTCTCTCGATGACCTGGTGACTCGGACCAATAAGTATTCTGGAGCAGAGGTGAGCTACATTTACATATGTTTTATTGTTTATATTGAGTGTGTGCAGAGGGAAACACCAGAGGGAATTTTAATACATTAAAGATGACTTTAGGATTTTTCGTTTTTGCATCGCATTTGTTTGCAACTCATCCCTGAGTTAAGTGGAACATTTTTCTTTTGCACACACAGAAATTTTTTTTAATATTCCATGCAGATGAGCTGTAACGGTACAATGCCTATAAAAAGTATTCACCCCCTTTTGGATGTTTCACCCTGTTATTACTTTTATAAATGTCTCAGTCAGGCTGGCACATCTGGACACTGACATTTTTCTCCATTCTTCCTTGCAAAACAGCTCAAGCTCCTGTCAGGTTGCTCAGGGAGCTGGGATTGAACAGCTCTTTTTAAAGTTCAGCCACAAATTCTCCACTGGATTGAGATCTGGGCTTTGACTTGGCCTTGTTGTCTTTGAACCATTTTTGTGTAGTTTTTGCTTGGAGTCGTTGTCTTGCTGGAAAATAAATCTTCTCCCAAGCCGTAGTTCTCCTGCAGACTGAGTCAGATGATCCTCCAGGAGTTGGTGGTATTTTTCCGCGTTCATGTTCCCCTCTACCTTTACAGGCCTTCCAGGTCCTGCTGCTGTGAATCATCCCCAGAGCATGATGCTGCCACCACCATGCTTCAATGTGGAGATGTTGTGTTTGTGGTGATGTGCAGTGTTTGGTGTTTACTAGACATAGCGTCTAGTCTGGTGGCCAAAAAACTCAGTTCTGTTCTCATAAGACCAAAGAAAGTTCTTCCAGTTGACCTCAGAGTCTCCCGCATGCCTTTGGGCAAATTCCAAGAGAAATTTCATATGAGCTGCTTCGACTGGTGAAGAACCTCAACCCAGGCAACAGTTGTTGTATGTACGGCCTCTCCCATCTGAGCCGCTGAAGCTTTTAACTCCTTCAGAGAGGTCGTAGGTGTCTTGGTGGCCTCCCTCACCAGTCGTCTCCTTGCCCACTTACTCAGTTTGTGAGGACGGCCAGCTCTAGGCAGATTTAGACAAGTGCCATACTCCTTTCATTTCCCGATGATGGATTTGACTGAACTCCGTGGGATGTCCAGTGGGTTGGAAATCTTTTAGTAGCATCTCCTGACTTCTCCTTTTCAATGATCTTTTCTCTGAGTTGCTTGGAGTGTTCTTTTGTGCTCATGTTGCAATTGTAGCACAACAAAGTATATTGACCATGATTTGATTTAATAAAGCAATAAAAGGGTGAAACATCCAAGAGGAGGTGAATACTTTTTGTAGGTACTGTAACCATTCAATTGCTTGAAATTGCCTAGTAGAGAGTATTGTTTTCACCCTCGCAGCTGTCTCCCCCCATGTTCAACTGAAGATATGAAACCTAAAGTCTTTTTGAATTATTTTTATTTTGCAAACCATTTTTACTACTCCTGACACCTCATAAGAAATTGTGAGTGGGGCCTGCATTGCAGAAAGATGTTACTGTGCTTTTCCATGATGTCTGTCTTGTGTCTGTGCTGTGTCACAGAGCACCCTCGTGATCTGGGAGTAATCGTACAAACACTCCTTTGTGTGACAGATTTGTCTCTCTGCATTTGTCTGCTGCGTGAGTCGCATTTTCTCGAGCAGAGACATTTCTGCTGTTCTCCATGGCACAAATAACTAAGACGTGTCTAAGAAACTGTGCAGAGTTTTAGCGTTTTTAAAACTTTTTTAAAAAAATATATCAGTTTTTTTTAAAAAAAAGTTTTACAAAAAGGTTTGAGAATTTTCCCTATAGGGTGCGCTTTCCACCGTTTCACTTTTGCTGTTTTTGTAAAATCACTGTTTGTGCTTGTCCTTCAAATTAACCTTTAAATTATACACTGTTTGACAGAAAGAAACATTCCTGTAAAGTGTAAAGTAGATCTTTACCCTTGAATGCAAAACGCTGCTTTATTTAGACTTTAAGAGTTACTTACATGATGGGAAATATCATTATGGATGTGTGACAGGCTTGGAAAATATTTTTTGGATGACTAAGATACTGGATTGCTGTAGTGGGCTATGAAAACACAGGTTTCATTGTTGGCACAGTCGTGCTTTTTGTCTGACATGTTTGTGACTATGGTTGTGTACAGAAATGTCTAATGCCTTGATTCTTTCGTTTGACTCCCTGAGATAGTGCAGGAGCCAAGCCAGTGCATAAAAACTGGAGGAACTTTAACTGCATTTGCACACTTTTATCCATAAAAGTTAGGCAACTATTATTAAGAGACAGCTCAAACCCTCGATTTTACATTAAAACGTATTTTCTTCAGCAGTAATCGAAATGCATGACTGAAGCTGCCAATATGCTACAGCTATGCCAAAAATCCAAAGCTGTTTTCACTCATGAAGTCCAGTCAGTGTCTGGGGAATCAGCTCTGGATGTTGTCCACCGTTGCCTGAAAAGCGCATGCGGGAGGCTGGACACATAACACCCACTACTTAGTGTGGACTCTGGAGCAGTGGAAACATGTTCTGTGAAGTGACGAATCACACTTCTCTGTCTGGCAGTCTGATGTTCAAGTCTGGGTTTGGTGAATGCCAGGAGAACATTACCTGCATGGCTGCACTGTGCCAGCTGTAAAGGTTGGTGGCGGTAGGATAATGCTAAGGGGTTTTTCTGGGATTGGCCTCGACCTCTTGGCTCCAGTGAAGGGAAACCTTAATGCTTCAGCTCACTAAGACATTTTGAACAACTTTTATGCTTCCAATTTTGTGGGAACAGTTTGTGCAAGCCCCTTTTCTGTTCCAGTATGACCTTGCCCAAGGGCACAAAGCAAGCTCCACAAAGGCATGGTTGGATGAGCTTGATGTGGAAGAACTTGACTGGCCCGCACAGAGCCCGGGCCTCAGCCCCATCAAATGCCTTTGGGATGAACTGGAACTGAGATTGTGAACCAGGCCCTCCTGTCCAACATCAGTGTCTGACTTCACAAATGATTGGGCAAAAATTCCCGCAGATAAAGTCCAAAATCTTGTAGAAAGCCTTCCCAGAAAATTTGAAGTTGTTATAGTTCTTCTTTCAAAAATCAGTTGAGAACAAATTCTCATTTACAATGATGACCTGGTAAGTGGCAAAAGTCAGAACCAAGTCCATATCAAGGCCTATGGATTTAGAATGGGATATCATTAAAGCTCCTGTAGGTGGCCCAATACTTTTGGCTATATAATCTATATTAATGTATGATTTAAAAATGATCTTTCTAACCAAATTTAACACTGATAATTACACAGCTCCTAAGAAATACTCCAGATCTGGTGCCACATTCTCACCTGTTTTCACAAAGAAGTGCAATGACGTGGGTACTCCGTGCTCCCTTTCAGCAAGCTGCAGAAGCCTGTTCATTCATTTTAAAAAGAAGTCTGATCAGAAGAATGAAGATTTTTGACATAACGATTCTCTTGAGTGCAGTTTGAGGTTATCTGCAGAGCCTGCTCATATCCTGAAAGTAAACATACTCCCCCTGTTTCCTGACTCGTCAGCTCCCACCCAAGAATCAGCCTAAAGCAGGTGTACACCTGGAGGAGGTATGCAGTTAGGAAACCAATCCCCCGCTATCAGGTGTTGTGCTTAACACCAGGGTTTCTGGTATAGCGTCTCATCTCTGGAATGGAGGTTTGCAGTCACTTGCCATTGAGTTCTTGAAACCCCACAAAAATTCAAAGGCATGCCCCAGTCACGCTGATAAGCGTTCATAGGTGGAAAAAGCTGGGTCTCACCTCTATATGTATTGTATTTTACATGTCAGCGCTATAGATCAAATTAGATTAGCTGAAATTTTAGACTCACCTGATCACTGAGGGGAAGTTTGCAAGGAAACAGGATACAAATAACAGACAGTACTGAAGATAATGCGTGTCGAGAAATAGAAAGGCCCCAGTGGAGCGTATGAAGAAGTAAACGTTCAGAGATCCTGCATTTGACTGTCGATTGGTGACAATTTTACTAGCTCCCCGACTTGAATAAAACATCTGTGACACGGCAGAATAAGCAGTATATTAGCATAAAAGTGATGTGGGTTTGAAGTTTAAAGACTTACTGTTTTTCTAAAGGAGCCGAGTGCTTTTCACCTGCATGCTGTCCCCCCCACGAATCCTAAAGCATGCGTGTTTCCTGCTTCAGGATGGCACCAGTCACCGCAGTTTTCAGTAAATTAGATCCTCCTGCAGTGTTGATCGTTCAGGGAATGTTCACTGTAAAGACGAGCGAAAAAGAAGCCGCCAGAATAGCCGTTTATGCCAATAGACTAAACAGTAACTGTAAGAACCCAGTTTTTTTTTCTTACATATGCAGTTTATTGGATCATAATAAACTGATTTAGAATGTTGTTGACTGAGTGGAAGTAAAATGTTTACACAAATCAGCTTTATAAAGGTTAAATAAAAATTCACTCTTAACAGAATGGAAAAAACTTAATTCATGTTTGATTAAAAACAAAGAGAGTAGCACTTAAGAAGAAGAAGAAATTTTTATTTATCCCAAAGGTTGGGAAATGTCCGTATTGCAGCAGCCAAAGCATAAAAAATAGCTTGGTAAAATAAATGTAAAAATATTCTAATGTGACATGTAAAAGTTGCATTTCTGGCCAGTTTTGGACTGGAAGCATAAAGGCAATTAAGGCAATTCGTTTTTCATACAAATATCTGGAAAGTATGTTTCTTAATATTTTTTATACACATTCTAATATCAAGAAACGATGTTAAAACCTGTTATTGTCATAGGATAACCAATGACAAGGAAAGGCAGCAGATACACTCACTGGCCCCTGTATTATCTTGCTCGTACTGGTTTGGACCCCCTTTTCCCGTTAGAACTGCCTTAATTCTTCATGACATAGATTCAACAATCCACTGGAAACATTGCTGGGAGATTTTGGTCTATATTGACATGATAACATCGTACGGTTGCTGCAGATTATTCAGCTGCACATCCACGATGAAAATTTCCAGTTCTGCCACATCTCCAAGATTCACTGTTGGATTAAGACCTAGTGACTGTGGAGGTCATTTGAGTCCAATGAACTCATTTTCATGTTTAAGAGACCAGTTCGAAATATTTTGAACTTGGGGATGTTGTGCTGGAAGCAGCCATCGGAAGATGGGTGCACTGTGGTCATAAAGAGATGGGCATGGTCAGCAGCAATACTCAGGTAGCCTGTGGCATTTAAACAATGTTCAGTTGGTACTAAGGAGTCCAAATGTGTAAAGGAAGTATCTCCTACATCATTACACCACCACTGGCAGCCCGAGCCATTTATACGAGGCAGGATGGAGCCATGCTTTCATGCTGTTTACACCAAAATTTTGACCCTATCATCCAGATGTTGCAGCAGGAATGAAGACACTCCAGAACAGGCAACATCTTTCCAATCTTCTGCTGTCCAATTCTGATGAGCCCATTTGAATTGTGGCCTCAGTTTCCTGTTCATGGTTAAGTGGCACCCAGTGTGGTCTTCTGCTGCTGTAGTCCATCTCCTTCAAGGTTCAGCATGTTGTGCATTCAGAGATGCTCTTCTACTTACCTTTGTTGTAATGGGTGGTTATTTGAGTTAGTGTTGCCTTCCTACCTACTGCAAGCAGCCAGGCCATTGTCCTCAGACCTCTGGAATCCTAGAGAGCTGCCACTCATGAAATAGTTTCTCTTTTTCAGACCATTCTCTGTAAACCCTAGCAATGGTTGTACAGGAAAATCCCAGTAGACCCACATTCAAAATCACTTAAATCACTGTTCTTCCCCTGTCTTGTTTGGTTTGACCTTAAGGAGGTCATCTTGACCATGTCTGCATGTCAAATGAACTTGATTAGCCAAAGTTGAAAGAGTGTACCTAATAAAGTGGCCAGTGGGTGCATATATTTCGTTAGCTTTCAAACATTAGATAATATTCGTTCATCACATTTATACATGAGAAGCTCGAGAAATACCAAGCGCTTGGAAAGATGTGGAAGGTGAAGGCAACAGTGGTCCCCGTTGTAATTGGAACGCTCAGGGCAGTGACCCCCGAACTGGGAGAGCGACCCCAGCAGATTCCGGGAACGACATCTGAGATCTTTGTCCAGAAGAGTGCAGTCCTAGGAACAGCTAAGATACTGTGCAGAAACCTCAAACTCCCAGGCCTCTGGTAGAGGACCCGAGCTTGAAGGACAAAAGTCCGCCCACAGGGCAAGTAGGGAATTTTATATATATAAATATACATGTATAGATTCACACTGAGCTATACTGAGCCACTGCAGTGGTCAGCCATGCATCAACGTCAAGCTCATTCTACCATAAATCAATAGTAAGATGATTACTGAAGCCTGATGCGACTAAACAGAGTCTAGTTTCAGTTTCTGTGCACACTGTCGCTGTCATTTCACCCTTCTTACTGTTCTCACTTTCTTAGATTGCATTCTCCGCTCTCTCTCTCTCTCTCTCTCTCTCTCTCTCTCTCTCTCTGTCTGTCCGCTGGTCGTATCGAGGCTTTGCAGTTGTGTAACAAACCTTCTGTCGAGTGCAGTTGGTGTCATCATGGAGCTTTGGCAGTGATTTGGTGATGAATAGCTCACATTAGTATCCAGTGCTATCAAGACTTGTTTTCATGTGTCGAGCTGAGTGTTAAGAGTAGATGGCATTTTGAGACATTTTCAATGAATAAAATTTATTATTTTATAGAATTTGGAATCACAGTACCGTGCAAAAGTCTTGAGCCACCCGTTGTTTCCTTACATTTTGCTTTCAAGGAGCCAGACTTTCTTGTAATTTTTTTAAGGTGGTCTTGAGCAAAGTTCTCCAGGCTTTCTGAAGGTCTTTCGAAGTTGTTCTTTGGACGCTGGCTGCTTGTTTACTCTTTTTCAGTCCAGTAATATTTTTTTGTTTGTTGAACTACTCAACATTGAACTGTGAATCATTCAAGCATAAAAAGGCACCTAACACAAGGAATAAACTCACCATAACAGACAACTTAGAAGAGAACCAATTTTAAATTGTATCTTTAGGCACTTTGCCAGCAGCCTGTTGCAAAATTTGTTCTCATTTTTTTAGTTAGATCTATGAAAAATGTCAAAGATAACACAGTTTGACAGGTAAAAAATAGTATTTTGCATCAACAAGTTGATTCCCTAAGAGCTATTATCCAAAAATTTGGCATATTTCTGCATAGGGTGCAGAGGAAACTGAAAAGGTAGAGGACAAAAGAAAACGTGCAAGGTCTACAAAGCTATCTACAGCAGATGAACAGCATATGAAAATCATGTTCTTAAGAAATGGGAAAAATAACCATCTACTGTTCACCGACGCCTCATCAGAAATGGTCTCAGTAGAAGGGGTGGCTGTCAAGAAACAGGGAGAAAAGGTTGAGGTATGCCAAATGACACAAGAATCGAACTGAAAATCAGTGGCATCGGTTATGTGGGAGTGAAGAATCCAGATTTAAAACTTTAGCTTCAGATCATCATCATCAAACCGTACAGAGGGGGTCAGGAGAGAGGTACAGCCGTGAGTGTCTACAGCCATCTGAAGAGACGGTGGAGACTCTGTGATGCTTTGTGGCTCCATTTCAGTCGGTGGTGTTGGAGATCTTCTCAAAACTTCTGGAATTATGAACATGCAAAAGTAATATCATATTTTGATCCACCAACATCTGATTGGCAATGGCTTCGTTTGTCAGCATGAAAATGATGTCAAACACACTGCCGGTGCAGTTAAAAACCTACCTGGATTTTTTTTTTAAAAACACACATTGAAACTGACTGGCCTCCCCAGAGCCCAGACCTCAACATTAGTGAAGCAGTGTGGGATCATTTGACAGAGACCAAAAGGGAGCCAGCATCCAAAGGAGAGCTTTGGAATGTCCTGCAACAAGCCTGGAGAACTTTTCCTGAAGGCTACTTAAAGAAATGACAGGAGAGTTCCTGCTGTGTTGAAGAATATTTCCCATTTTCCCAACAAAGGGTGGCTCAAGACATTGTTGTATTTTAATGTCAGTATTGGCACTGATCCGTTTCATCACATTAAAACGACATAATTTAACTAAAAAAATGTATCCAGTGTTCTTTAAAATTTCTTAGAGTTTCTTCAGAAATAAAATTTTTTAAATATGCTATAAAATGAAAGTAACCAGATATGTCCTTTTGTTCAGGATTAAAAAGGTCACAATTAAATATAATAGGGTATATTATATATGGTGCACATTGCTTTAGAAGTAATGCACAAATGGTGCATTCAGTGCAATTCGGTCCTCAGTGTTGACAGTCGGACGACTTGAAGCTTTGACTTTAATTACATTCTTGGGATTTCAGACTTGTTTGGGAGGCGAGATCTCAAGAGGAGGAGGTGTGGAGGTCACGCAGGAGGTCACGGTAGTTGCCTGCTCAGAGGTAGAAGCTTGTTAAAATCACCTGTCGTTCTACCTGCCTGGAGTGACATCTGGTTTCACAACCCTCCCACTTCCCACTAAACTCTCCACCCTCAACACACCTTTAACTCCCATTCAGCCCAGAAAATTGCTTCTGGCTTTTGCTTCCTCACCTCTGCCATCAGTCCTCCGAACAGAAGCAACATTTGATACAGTAATCGGAATGTTGTTGTGAAGAAGAAGGGCTTAACTTGCTTCTGAAAGAAGGTGTGATGCTACTCATCTTCTTTTTTTTTTTCTATTTCTGATCAAGCCCTGACAGGAAAAGACCTGGAGGATTTATTGCACCCTGTCAGATGTACCAAGTCAGTTCCAGGCCTTGTTTGTACCTCGATGAAACAAAAACTGAAGCCCTATCAGATTTCAGTGCTCTTCTTTCTTTTTTATGTTAGATAGTATGTGATTGTACAAGCGTACACTCACCAGTCACTTCATTAAATGCACCTTGCTAGTTCTCGGCTTGACCCCTTTTGCCTTCAGAACTGCCTTAATTCTTCGTGGCATAGATTCGGCAAGGTGCTGGAAACATTCCTCAAGAGATGTCGGTCCATATTGATATGATAGCATCGTGTAGTTTCTGCAGATTTGATGGCATCAGAAGTGGGTACACTGTGGCCGTAAATGGTTGGACACGGTCAGCAACAATACTCAGGTAGGAGGTGGCATTTAAACGATGCTCAGTTGGCACTAAGGGGCCCAAAGTGTCCCAAGAAAATGTCCCCCATGGTGTTACACCACCACCACCAGCAGCAGCATGATTTGTTGATACACGACTGATGTGTGATCGCCTGATTAGATGTTTGCATTAATGAGTGGTTGAACCAGTATACCTAATAAAGTGGCCAGCAAGTGTATATTTGCTCACGCTTCATCTCTAATTCTTAAACAGGTTTTAAACTCTGAAAATGTTTAAAATTCTTGGCAAAATCTTCATATAATCGCTTTAACCTACTGTTATTATGCCTCCAATCTATTACAGCCTTTGGGTATATAAAGATTTTGTTAAAATGACACTTCAGTCTAGTAAAGAATTAGAAAAGTAAAGAAAAACTTAGTCATAGACAGTCATTTTTAATCATTTGGAGCCAAGCAAACCAGTTGTGTTAGGACAAACTTTATGACTCACTCCCTGGTGGCACGATAGTGCAGTGGTTAGCACTGTCACCTCACAACAAATGGGTTCTAATCCACTGTGTGCTGTTTGCATGTTTTCTCCGTGCTTGCATGGGTTCTCTCTAGATTTTCTCCAAATGCATGTTAGGTTAATTGGTGATTCTAAATTGGCTATAGGTGTCAGTCCGAGCATGAATGGCTGTCTGTCTCTCAGTGTCTGTCTGTCTCAGGCGAACCCTGCCTATGACAGCCGAGATAGGCTCCAACATGCCCCAACCCTGAATTTGATAAGTGGAAGTGGAGGGATGGATGGAATGACTCCCTGCTATGTTTGCAAAGTCTGCTTTCTTCTTCGGACTGATTGATTGAAAGTCTTAGGCTTGATATCACAAGTTGTAGAAATAAGTGCACATGATTTACAGTAAAGTACAAGAAAACATAAGACTAACCATAAAAAATATGCTTTCATTTGTGCCTTTTCACAGAGAGCGGCACACTCCCGTCACTTCAGTCTTGATGTGTGTTTGGCATTTGATGCAACGCAATTAGTTTTTTCAGAAACTGTTGCTGCTTATCTACCCGTGCAGGAATTTTTTTTCAGTTATATGTTTCCCACCCGGTTTTTCCTGGGTAAAAATGACATGCTAGCCTCCTTTCTACTCTTTCAGTAAGATAACTTACGGGAAAAAAATATTCCTTTTAACTGCTTCTACTGAAAATGACATAAATGTGTGAGATACATCACTTGTTATTGATTGAGGGCCAAATAAAACCCTCCCAAACTGAAAACGACTAACAAGTTGAACTCTTGAACCATTGTGACTGCCAGACAAGAAAAACGGGTTCCTTGACAGACGTTTGGATCCCCAAAAGTTCAGTTCAGATTGTTGCTGTTTTGCATACTGAAACAAGTGAAGACAAAAAAATGTACCCAGGACCACATGCCTCGCAAACGAGTAGCCTTCTAATATTTTTTTGACAATAAATGTTTGTTTGGCTACTGTCTGGTGCAGATAACTGAACAAATAGGAAAATTCGCTTTGTTTTTAGGGCTTCTTCCCTTGGAAAAATTCACAGATGCACTGCATCGATATTTTCCTCTCTGTGGCTTGCTTGGAATAAACAGGAAAGGAGAAGGAGTAACGACGCTCCCCGAGTGCGCAACTTGGACTCTGTTAATATTGGATGTCACAGACCTCCCCGCGGTTCTTGATTGACAAGTGACCTCCGTGAAGCGGAGTACAAAAACACAAGAGTAATGAGCGGGTGGTGGATGCTGACGAGTTGTTGACAAAAAAGCAAAATGCCAGGACACCGCCACATGGTCACAGTCAGGAAAGAACTGGCAGTGTTTAGATGCAGCTCCTGCAGAGGTGACAGGCTGCACCAACCCTGCTGGGTGCCCTCCTGCTGATCTCAAAGTGCTGTAACATTCATCTCCCCCCCCCCCCCCCCCCCCCAAAAAAAAAAAAAAGCAAGGGGGGGGGGGGGGGGGTGTTTCA
>VUQH01080625.1:0-27420 GCA_015106775.1 Etroplus canarensis | reverse complement strand
TACACCTCCTCTCTATGACTCCCTTCCCTCGTTCTTACATGCTAAAGCTCACATGCATTTCTGTCTGCAAATATTACAGACAAATGCCCACACATACTCTCAGCACGCATGGCATTACCATAACCTTGCCAGCACGCCGACGCAATTCAGCAAAACGCATGCGAACACGCACACATTTCGACACACAAAAGGCCCCCCATCAGTATGTGCCGACCACCTGTGAGGGTACACACACATCCATAAACCTCCCTTTCTTCTCTCTCTTTTCCATTATCCTCCTGAGAGCACAGCGCCGGGGCCTTCGCTTCCAATCCAAACATAGACCAAATTCCGAAAACCCCAACTCAACACCCCCCTCCGTCTTTCCCTCTCTCCCCTTCATATTCTCCTCCCCTCTTTCCTCCCTATTCCTGCCACTCTCTCTCCTTCTTTCTTTTGGGTATGTGTTTGAGCAAGGAGGCAAGCGAAATGCTGGCCTCGATGAAAAAGGTCTGGCAGAGAGAGTGAGTGAGCTGTGAGTGGACAAAGAGAGGAAAACAGTCTCGTCTTAAGGTTGGGAATTATGATTGTAAAAGGGGATCAAGTTCCATGGCAAATGGGAGCAGGATCAGCAATAGTGCTTCTTCTGTGTTCAAGTGGCTTTAGATGTGGACAACAATAGGAAGACTTTTTTTTTCTCTTGGCTACTTTGGAGATGTTAAGTCCTGCGTTGGTGTCAGTCTTAGCAAGTTTAGGTCCGCTACGTATCCAGTCATAGTGAAAAGCGATTAGGCCTGCATAGATAGATAGATAGATAGATAGACGGATAGATAGATAGATACTTTTTTAATCCCAAAGGAAATTTCAGAATCCAGTGGCTTATGCAATACAAATGACTCTTGAACAAATATTTGGCAAATGTTGACAGGCAAAGATAAAAGCGACATACTCAAACAAAAGACACATTATGATTTTGTAGTCCATCCATCCATCCATCCATCCATCAATCCTCTATGCCCATCCAGGTCTAGGTTGTGGGGGCAGCAGTCTAAGCAAACATTCGGAGACCTCCCTGTCCCCAGTGCTCTCAATCCACCTGAGAGACATAATCTGTCTAGGTTGTCTGGGTCTACCCTGGAGCCTTCTCTCAGCTGGAATTGCCTGCAACATTTCACCCAGGAGGTGTTCTGGAGGCATCCAGGAAGCATAGTAAGATACCCAAACCGCCTCAACTGGCCCCTTTCAATGTGGAGGAGTGGTGGCTCAACTATGAGTCCCTCTTCAGAGGAAGGTCATTTCGATCACTTGTAATCGCGATCTCATTCTTTCGATCACTACCTACAACTCATGACCATAGGTGAAAGGAGGAGCATTTATCCACTGGTCAATTTAAAGCTTTGCTTTCACTCCTAGCTCTCTCTTCAACAAGACGGACCATTTCAGTGGTCTCCAACACTGTGGATACCACGCTAATCTGTTTGTCAATCTCCTGCTCACTTCATCTTCCACTCATGAACAAGACCCAAAGATACTTAAAGACCACTCAAAATTTTATAGAAATTTTTAAAAAACAGCGAAACTATTGGAAATACCACTAAATTTATCCCAACTTCAGATCCACGAAAGTATATTTATGGGTTCCAGACTAGGTGCCAATGTTTAGGATCTTTTCATTGAGTGATGGGTGACATCCGTCTGACATCCAGGGTCTTTGCTATAAAAGCATGAGGCATCACCTTGGCAAGATCTAAAGAGCTATCAAGGCCCTCAGAAAAAGTAAGATAATGTTTGCCAAGGGATTTTAAAAATATCTCCAAATTATATGAAATAAATCATTCCTCTGAAAGGAAACTCAAGTGGAATCGATTTCAAAAGACAGCCAATTTGTCAAAATTGAGCTTATAAACAAAAAGCTCCAAAAGTCTCCAAGAAAGGCAAAAATGTAATCCCAGGATGTGAAAGCAATGCTTTGTGTCAAAATGCAGGCACTTACAATCAGAGATTGCACAAATTTGTTTTGCTTGGGTGGCATGCCAGGAAAAAGCCTTTGCTGTCCAAAAAGAGTATTACAGCAAAACTACAGTTTACCTATTCAGTTTGGGCAAAGACCAGGACTTTTAGCATAAAGTGCTTTAGACACACAAGTCAAAGATAGAGTAATTCAACTATAGCCGGAGCAGACATGTTTGGCACAGAAGAACCTCATACTATTAGCATTATGTTGAAAATGTAGGGTAGGGATGTCATGATGCAGGAAATATAGTAATCATTACTAATACGAGTAGAATTACATGATTCTTAATACCAAATTTGATACCATGGCTAAAAAACTTAAAAAAGATTTTCCAACGTTTTTAAAAACAGAAACATTTAAAAAAAAATTTGACTTTTTTTCTGTACAGAGGCAACAATAATTCCAATGAACAGCATCATTTTTCATGGCTTTTTCTTTACCAGTTCAACGTGTTTGAAAGGAAAACCAACATATCAGTGTTGTTACTACAAGGTATAACACTATTTGCATTATGTTGGCGTATTATAGCTGATTTTACAGTAGCAATGTCTGCTGCCTCAAACACAATGGTAATGTGTAGTTCAGGATGACATAGAAAGGATAATACATTGGATGTTGATAATATGACCTGAAACCTTGAATCCTTTGAGCAGATCTGGATTTCAGTCTTATTTAGGTTCTTTGGTAAAGTGGAACTATTTCCTCCCTTGTTCAGAAAGGTATAGTGGCATTGTTTGCATATTGTATATTATCACTCCTCAGTTAGCCTCGAACACAAAGTGCTTCCAGTACCAAACTCCCAGCTGCCTTTCTTAACTGGGCGGAGCTGTTCCATCTTCCAATTAGTTTTTGCTGTTCCGGTTGACATTCCTAGTCTAGTGTGTCTTTGCTAACTCTGGGACTGGGCAGCTTGCTGTATTTGATTCAATTGTGAATTGTCCATCAGAAAATGAATTGAGGCCATATCTGAAAGCCAAAGTTGAACAGGAAGTGAAGTTTTTAAATGAGCAAAAACAAAGAAAAGATGGCTTGCTATGGAATGACCTAGTCAATAAAAAAGATTTTAATCCGTTTAAACCGAGAAACACATGAAAAAACCCTCAAACATTTTGAAACTCAAGAATTTTGTGAAGAAGAGTGATCAAAAATGTCAGCAAACCAATCATACAAAATGCCTCCAAGATGGTTTTTCTGCTATAGCAATACTAGCTTCTGAGGCTGGTCTACTTTTCTATAGAGAAAAAATGCTGGACACGTATTGATTTACGTTAAATAAATTACTAAAAGAGCTATTTTTCTACATGGTGTTGTTTCATTATCTGTTAGCATCTGTTTTAGAAAAGTGGTTAAAAAAAAATCAATGGATGGATGGATGGATGGGTGGAAGGATGGATGGATGGATGGATGGATGGATGGATGGGTGGAAGGAAGCAATATTATTGGGCATGCATGTTAAATTTCCTGAGATGGAACTCTACGTGGATTTACTTTTCTTCTTTGAAGGAATCTGCTGTTCACTGACGAACCTTGATAATATATTTGTTAAAGTGTTACCTGTTTCATTGCCTTTCTGCTTGTAGGCTGTTTATTCACTTTAATGGTGCCACTTCCTAATCTCCCTGTTTTACCTGCTTTTTTTTACATTTAAGTTGGCAGAAAAGTTTTATTTTGGTTTCAGATGAATTTCCAGTTATATTGAGATATGTCACACAAAATTAAAAGAAAAAAGTGAGAAAAATCCAACTTAGTGATTGATTGTTTTGAGGAATTTGGAAAGGATCTTTAAGTACAGAAGCTTCCTCTCTCTCTCAAAAAAAAAAAAAAACATTAGAAAACTTTAAGGGTGGTTTAGCTTTGACTCCCTATTGAAATGTGTACAAACGACATTTTTTTCCAAATAGCATGTGGCCCAGTTCCTATACTGAGTGGCATTCCTACAGGACTCATAATGTCTGCTAGCACTGAAACATAATTAATTCTTCCTGCTTAACTCTCAGCTGACTTTTTTCCAGCTCATTACTCTGCTATTCGATGGAGCCTTTTTCCTTTCCCTCCCTCTTTGTTTCCCCTGCTAGAATGAGAGGAACGGTCTACAGTACAGCTGGGATTGGTTATTATTTACTGGCTTGGCAAACACATACACACACACATACACACACACACACACACACACACACACACACACACACTCAGTGGAAACAAATTGGGTGAATCTGCTCTGCACGTAGGAATGTGAGGCACATGTGTTTGTGTGTTTTACGTCTGGATGACAGGGCTAAGGGAATGAAAGAGGGAGGCTGAGAAAGAAGGACAGGGAAAAAGAGAAAAAACAAAACTCAGAGAAGGAAAATAAGTGCAAGAAAAAAGAGATTGATTTCTGGGGGACAGACTGCTCTTGGCCTTGTCCATCTTGCCTGACAAGGTTAAAAACACCTCTCTCCTCTACTTTTTCTGTCTTCTCCACTAACTCCCCTCCTTCCTTTCTCTTTCTTTCATTTCCTGATGTTCCTTCCATTTTTCATCCTCCCTCTCTTCAGTATTTTCAGCACAACCTTGAATGTCTGCACTCATTTTTTCGACATCTCTGGACTTCTTCCTTCTCCTCCTCTCCTCCATCTGCAGTCTTTCGCTTTTACTCACTCCTTTGAGGCGACAGTGGATAAAACAGTTAGGAAGGAGGGGCAAGGGGTCTGTTGGTCCATTGACGGCAAGGAATTACAGGGAGGGAAAGCAGAGAGGAGAAGTGAAGAGGTTTCTCTGTTGATCTTGTCCTGATGCCAAACAATGGGAGGACGGTGGTATCGGTGGTGTTGGACGGCATTATGGGTGGGGGTTTTGAGTGCAGTGAAGAGACAGATGTAAGTGTAAGAGAAGAGAATAAAATATTGAAACAATGGAAAGATGAATAAAAGGAAATCATTTAAAATGTACTTGAAATTTAAAATAGTACAAAGACAACATAAAAATTTGAAACTGAGAGGTTTTGTTGCTTTATTGTTCTTTAAAAATCTGCTCATTAAGGCAACAAGTTTTAAAAAAATAAGAAAGCTGCATATTTTCCACTATGCTGCCTCACCTTTTCTTTTAATAACACTCTGTTTGGGAACTGAAAGGGGGAAATTACTGTAGCTTATAAGGCCTGGTGAAGGTCAGGTGCACCAAAACTTTGTAATTTACTAAAAACTTAGCAGCAGTAAATCAGTGTGAGAGAGTTCTATTTAATTGTTTAAATGTATTTAAGAAAAAGCTAAAAGTTTTACCATTCTTGCTTGACATTGGATTTCAGCTGATGAGCAGTTCAGGGCCTTTTGCCTTCACCAAACACTTCCAGTGGATGACAGATCTCAACTACAGAACCATACAGAGTCTGTGCAGAACGTGTTTGGCATTATCTTGCTGAAAAAAGCAAAGCCTAAACTAAGCAACTGTATGACAGCACACAGTTTCTCCATAAGTTTCATATATTGTTCAACACTGATAGCGCCTTTACAGTTTGCAGTGTGCCCTAATGTCCATATCATTATGAATTCTGTCTTTTAAACTGTGTGCTGAAAAGCTGGATGGTTCCTCTCCTCTTTAGCCTGGATGATGTCCGTGCAGTATTTTAAATTTTGATTTGTCAGACCACAATACAGTGGCTGGAGATCATGGTAATTCATTTTTTCTCTGGACTTAAAAAAACTTTTGTTGGGATTAAATGGTGACCATTAATGATCAAATTCACAGATTCTTTGTAAATTTGCACTGAGAGATGTTATTCTTAAATTATTGAACATGCCCCAAAGACCGGTGAGCCTATCTCCTTCTGAAAGACTTACCCGCTTTTTAAATGCTCTTTTTATACCCAATCACCCTGAGGTGTTGTTTGCTGACTTCAAGGTATGTTGTAGTTTCTGTCTGCAGACCTGCCAATTTTTGGTGCCCCAACTGCACATGCATCATTCACACAGAGTTCAAAGAAGTAGAAGAGGATTGGCTGATTGTCTGTAGTGTCTACAACACAGGCGAGATGGCCTTCTCAGAGTTTGTTATTGAAAGGTATTGCTGCCATAAAAAGAAAAGAAAAGAGCACATATTTTTTACAAAGCAAATATCTGAAATACTGTCGCTGTACAAATTACTAATTAATTAATGACAGAGTGCTATAAACTCTCCTCCATGCAGGAAGAAGCTGCCTCTTAAGGAGTAAGAACTATACAGTCTGTAGAAATATGCTCCAAACTTGAGCCAGCATAAAGTTTACTATACATGGTTAAGTTCATCTTTGAGTTATAAAGGGATAAACTGTGAAGAGATGGGTTTATCCTTTATAACAGCCCTGGTATATCTCTCTCTTTCCCCAAATGAGTTTCTTTCCATTTATAAAGGCCCTCTCTGACTCAAAAATATTTGTGCTTTGCGTGTATCCTATTTGTCTTAGAATGAACTCTCCAGCATTTTTCTTCCGTGTTTCCAACATTTTCAGCTCCATATCTGAATAACTACTGCCACTGGTATTTTTTGCAATACACTCATGCAATTCGCTGCCCAATGTTCCAATCTAGTTGTATTTTCAGCATTCTCCAACGTGCCCTTTGACAACCTGCAGATTGTCTCTGAGCTTGTTCCATTCTGTTAGTTCAGAGAACAAATATGACTTTGTGCAGATGTAAGAAAAAAAGTGCTCTGTAGTATTTAGTCATAGTTGCTTTATAGTTCGGCTGTTTCGCATTTCTTTCAATACAGAAAAATCACAATAACTGACAACAAAAGCAACAAAAGAAAAATGTAAAAAATGCTATCTGATACACACAAATGGCTAACTTTAAAAAAACAGAAAAACTCTTCTATTTGTGCAAGATACATTACCTTTAGACTGTATATAAAAGATGTGATCGCCTTAAACCTGCTTTCTTGTTGATGACCAGCAGGGGGCAATCCCTCTGGTCACAGTGAGAATTCTGATTTTACAGAAATCTATGAGAAATTGATTCCTAATGAGTTTATGTTCTCAGGCAGTAGTTTCAAGCCTTATCAAATACAACATGGAAGTTAGTTTTTTTATATTATGGTCCCCATTAGAATAAAAAAGGATGATAACGTAGTGTTTGCTTTAGAGAGGCCTACCATGAATGTGCAGTGTCTCTTTTTCTCTGTTGGTTTCACAAAACTAAGATGCTGCAGACAGTCAACAAGTTCAGCTTGAGGCTTCAAACATGAGACTTTGCAGTGGGCGACATCGTGGATGCGACATTCAATTTTTACATAGCACCTATGGCAGCGGCAGGCAAGCTTATAAATGAACCTACATCGTATGGATTGTCTGATATGCTCCACTTCTTCTTCTGCTCCACTGCAGGTCACTAATTAAACACATTTCATTATGTTATAAATGTACCTTTGGCTGCTCCCTTGTATCTTTCCCAAAGGGTCGTCACAGCAGATTAGTCTGCATTGGTAATTTGGCAGAGGTTTTATGCTGGATGCCCTTCCTGATGCAACCCCCAATGGTGAGAGGGGCTTGTGCCCAAATAAAAAAAAGAAAAACAATTTACCAAAGATATTCAACATTAAATTACACTTAAAAGTCATAACACTATGGCCACCTGCCTAATATCCTGTTGGTGTCCCTTTTGTGGCCCCCACATGCGTAAATGAGCCCATGACCCTGTCACCGGTTCACCACTGTTCCTTCCTCGGAATACTTTTTTGATAGACTGGGAACACCCCATAAGAGAGTTCTGGAGATGCTATGACCCAGTCATCTAGCCATCACAATTTGGCCTTTATCAAAGTCACTCAAATCCTTATGCTTGGCCTTTTTTCCTGCTTTTGACACAGCAACAAAAATGTTCACTTGTTGCCTAATATGTCCCACCCATAGACAGGTGCCACAATGAAGAGATGTTCAGTGTTATTCAGTTTACCTTGCCATGATGTTATACCTGATTGATGTACTTTGTCGTGTCTGAGAACTTTTATTAATTGTGTGACATTTAAAACATCTTTTACCTGTGTAGCTAACTCAAACACCAATACTATTTCAATGTAGAGCAAAATTACTGAATGAAGAAAATATTTAGTTATTCATAAACAAATATCTCATAAAGAATAATTTGTAATTTATTTTTCAGGCTGAAAGACCAATGAGCTCATCCCCTAGGTCACATTTGTTGTTTTGCTAACATTTTTCCATTTTTGCAAGAATCGCCCGACCTATAAGTATTCTGAATTAAAATGTTCATGAAATTTGGATTTCTGCCATCTGTCAGAATCAGCGTCTTTATTAATCCCAGGAGGGAAATAGCTTAAATGTAGCCATTAGGTTTATTTATGGCATACTCATTTCTTAAGCAAGGTTAAGGCCAATCAAGACCTGGGGCTGTTGTCCAGGATATGGCTCAGTCTCAGTGGATTGTAGTTTGTGTAACAGAGACAACCAATGACAAAAAAAACTTATCACTTTCTTTCTGCACTTCACACATTATCATAACCTGTGAACTGTGATGGTCCATGAGCTACTATGTCATCTATGTAGTATTTTCTTTTAATTAATTGGTTTTTGGAGGGCCAAAGTCATAATGAATACATTTTGGGGGGACTATTTTACTATCTATTAAGTATATCACATCCCACATCGACATCGGCCCTCAGCAGCGTTATTACTGTTGTTGTTTTTCTAATTAATTTTTATTTCGTTTTGTATTTTAGTTTTCATTTCGTTTCATTTAGTTTCCAGACTGGCTTTACCAGTTTCAGTTTAGTTTTTATTGTTTGAAAATGTTTCATTTTAGTTTAGTTTTTATTCATTTCAATGCTAGCTTTAGTTTTCTTAATTATAATAATATTGATGGGATTTGTCAGGAGAGGGTTTCAGATGTTTGGATTACAAATTACAATGCAAATACATTATTCTGTGAAGGCAGATGACTCCCAGTCATGTAGACATCCTGCAGTTTCAATAAACAGATGCACAAAAGCTTAATCAGAAAGGTTTTCTTATCAAATTTGCCCAAATTGACAAAAAATATAACTAAGGAAATTTTATGTATATTTTTATTTTAGTTTAGTTTTGAGAGTACACAATATCATTTTAGTTAGTTTTCAGTTTTATCAAAAGTCTAGTTTCTGTTTTTGTTTTAGTAAACTAAAATGTTTTTTCTCATTTAGTTTTAGTTTAGTTTAGTTTAGTTAGTGATTGCCATACACTTACTGGACTAAGGCGAGTGTGCAACTAAGACCTGGAAGGTGACTTCCTGATCGGTGAAAGTTTTCAGTGGAAAGCTCGGTAGTGTAGTCAACAAGTGACTAACTAGCGTAGGTTTTGAATTATAGTCCACCGGTTTGTCCACCATTCAGCAGCTCCACATCTCTACATAAGCACATTGAGGTGACGGCTGTTGTGAAATGGTGCCATAAAAATCAAATCAAATCAAGTCAAATCAAATCAAATCTTACTCGTCCATTTATTACTAAGTCTGCTGAGTTCCATGAATCAGTTTTGACTCAGATGTGCAAGACTCTTAAAGTCTTGTGCTCACCTTGTCATAAAGCCCTGCTGCTGAGCCTTTTTTGGAGCAAATTCAGTGGTACAATAAGTAGCTCCTACTACCCTTACATAAGTTAATCTATAGTCTGCAAGATTCGGAAATGAGCTTAAAGATGCTCATAGATTTAGAATTTATGGTATTTTTCAATTGAAAAACGCCAATCCCTGACTCCGGAGGTTACACCCCCATTCCTCCTCCCCTGACAGCCGCCACCACTCCCTTCCTAAGTGGTGAAGACGCCAGTGTCAGTGCAAGAGAGACACTGCAGGGTCTCCTGGTGGCTATTGCAGACTTGCTCTGCAGAGTTGCATCACTTTGTGCTCCCAAGACGCAAGAGAGAGAGAGAGAGACACGGAGAGGGAGGGCAATACTGAGACAAATAATGGGAAAAGTGTGAGAGGAGGGAAGGGTGGGAGCCCACGTCTGACTCCCACAGTTTCTGTTTTCTCCTTGCCGTTTTTCACCGCCTACTCACTCTGAGTCTCCCTGTACCATGCCATTTTTCTCTCTCCTGAGGCAAGTTCACTCTCCTGAATGCTGGCATCGAGAGCAAGCTGTGAATCAGAGTTGACATCATATAAAACAGCGGTGCAACTCATTCTCAAGTTGTGAACACTGACAGTAAATTTCCTTTTTGCTGCCGTGGCGGCAGAAACCGCCTAACTGCAGTGGAGGTGGTTTTGTTTTTGCGACTTCGGTTTGAAATGCGATATGGTCATTAGTGTTTTGGATGATCTGCTCAGCCCATGAAAAACACATTGTGCAACACTTGGATATCAATAAGAAAAAAGAAAAAAAAAAAGAACTTGTGTTTGTCCTATTTCTTTAAAAGAAAAACAAACTTGCCTCCAAGAACTTGTTTACCTCCATCTCACCACAGAGTGTGTGGTAAGAGGAACCCCCTGCTGTTTTCTCCATGCTTCTCAACATCCTCTCTATGTCCTTAGAAACCCTTTCTCTCCCTAATGCAAACCACTCTGTCGCTTTGTTTTTGTCCACTGCTGTTCAGACAGGTGTCCAGTTTCATTTCTCACGAGTGCACCTCGGCGTTTTCAATCAGCCTTTTTCTTCTGCTCTCTGTATGCCTCCACATTACAAAAGCAAAGCCTCCTGGTCATCCTCGCTGTTGCAGTGGTCTTGCGTAATACCTTATAAGGAGTTTGGATGGAACGATCAAAAGATAAAACCCCTAAAAAAAAAAAAAAGCTGACATAGCCCCTGGAGTGATGGACTGTCTTATGTCCCTCCCTCTACCTTCTTGAATCTGACAAGTTCATTCTCCAATCCTGCTAGGTATTTGGCAAAGTCAGACTATACGCTCAGTTTTTACCATTTTCTTTTTAAAATTTCATCATGTCTAAGTCTCTTGAAGAAGAATGAGAATGAAGAGAAAAGAATTAAAGAATCGTTTGTCATAATGTATGCATAAAGCTGGAAGTATTATACGGTAAAGGCGGGAATGACCCTGATCCGATCTGTGTTACAACAACAAGATGAGAGACCAAAGAAAAATGAAAGAATTGAGCTCAAAAATGCACTGGAGAATAAAAAGTGGGAGAGAAGAAAAAAGGAGTGGGAGGTGCAGCGAACAGGAGAGGTATGCTCTGCTGGAGGACTGGGAGAGGAAAACCGCAGGAAGGAGTGAGAGGGAGGGAAGTAAAGAGAGAGAGAGAGAGAGAGACAGAGGAGTAAAAAAATTAACGGGGAGGGAGAGGCCAGATCGGGGCACCATGGAAGCGAATGTTTCCTGTGAGAGAAGGAAAACCTCCTGTGTGTGTGTGTGTGTGTGCGCACGTGTGTGTGTTTTACACCTGAGAGGGACCTCAACTCTGTGTGTGTGTGTGTGTGTGTCTGTTCTACTTCACGTAATAGTATACAAAATCAAAATACCAAATGGGATTTGGTGGGGATTTGCATGAGTGTACTAAAGGGTTCCCAGGCTGAGAATATGCTTTATAGGGTATCAGAAATCCATTGTGTTTGGGTGTAAACTGATATTAATTTGCATGCACAAGTGTGTATGCATCTGTATACTGTCTGAGTAAAAAGTTACTTAAACATATATGTGCTGTGTGTGTGTGTGTGTGTTGTCTTGTATTTTCCACCTTATGGGGACTAAAGTTAGTCATTGTAGTGAGGACACTCATGACTTATGGGGACATTTTGACTGGTCTTGACTTTACATTAGATTTTAAAGTTATTGTTTGTTGAGGTTAGGGGCTAAGGGTTTTCATCTGTTCGTGAGGGCTATCACAAGTACAGAAAGATCATCTCCAAGTGAAAACGATACTTCTTACATGTGTTTATAATATGCACTATACTGTAGATACCTACAAGTGCATGCACGAGTGCACAAGTACATATGCTTGAGTGAAAGTCTGTGAATAGTCAAAATATGCGTTTTGCTAGCCAGTGCAGGATCCATAAGTGGATCTGGGCATGCTGCCCAAATGCAGGTCACTGAGGGAAAACAAGGGGAGGAGCTGTTGGAGATTGAGGGCTCATGTGTGGTTATGAGCCTTATGCATGTCTACTGGTGTGAACCTTTTCTGCATGCGTGCCTGGATACATATGGTCCTGTGTGTGCGTGCCTTTACAATACCTCCAAATAGCTGCATGTGTGTGTGAAAGAGAGAAGTCAGCGAGGTTGCTGTGGAATGTGAAACCAGTGTGGTGAGGTAGCTGGCAAGCCGGCAGGAGGACCTAAACACTGACTTCATTGTGGTTTAGCCTCTGCCTTATATTATGTCGGGGGATTGTGTCGGTGATTGTGGAAGAATTTGTGGCGACAGCAAGTTTAGAAGTTAAAGAGGTGTACATGTAGCTGGAAAGTTGCTGGTTTTAATCCAGCCAGTGAAAATAAATTAAGAACGCTCTTACTGCCAACTGTCATTAAAGAGTCATATAGTGAGACACACCATTGAGGTTCTGCAGTTGTGTCACAAACGTACTTACAACCCACGTCTGGCGCCATTTAGGAGTTCCACCGGAGGCAAACACTAACTAAATACAGTTTAAATACTACTTTCTAGAAAACAGATACCTGCAAACATTTCTGTGCTGTGGGTGTAAGATTTGAAGTGAAGTCTGTAAGATAGAAATGTTTTCAAACTTTGTTTATATGGGGAACTTAGGAAAATGTTCTAATTTTGTCTTATTGTTCAGAGTTACGTGAAAAGAAAACATTACCTTTGTCTCGTCTATGTGCTAGGACTGGAGTCAGAAGCAGGGACCAACAGTTTAGCATGGTCCTGTCCAATTAAAAAAGTTAAATAATAAAATTACAAAATATTTAGCGCTGTTTTTAATGTGCACACAAACAGTTATGTGAAAATGTGACTTACAGGGTTATGAGGTGTACCAACTTATCAGGGGAAATCAGCTATGCACTCTTACACCTTTGACACTCCTGCTGGTGTTGCAGTGGCAGTGCAGGAGTCTTTTATTTTTCATGGGCTTAATTGCTATTTTTTTGCTTTTTGCTAGAACTCATCATGCTCTCTTGGCTGTAGTTTACACACGTTCTTAGATTTTATTTAGTAATTGAAATAAAACTTATGCTTCAGAGAAAAAACAACAACAAACAAAATCTTTACTTAGCCAGGAATAGAGATTTTTAGATATACAGAAGAGTCTTTTTTTTTTTTTTTTTGCGATAGTATTAACTTAGCAGGTTTTTATAAACTCTGGTGTCAGTCTCTATTTCGTGCTGTGAGTTATGAGCAGGATGAAACTCGTATCATTAATTTTCTGATTTTGGCTGTAAGGCATAATACATAACTAGCATGAGCTGAATTGGTTATGTATGCATTAAGGCATCTGCAGTCCACACTGTGAGCATCTGCAGCTGTAGTACTACAAGTTGTAATTCTGCATTCAAATATTTAGTTTTTTAGCTAGTCATATCATATTGTAGATATCTGCCTTTTTAGGTATCTTAAATAGGCAGGAACCTTGTAGCTATTTAACTAGAATTTTGGATATTTTGAATAGTCTTAATGTTATGTCAGATATCAGCAGCTATTGTTTGTTTGAAATATTATAACTAAAAAATATATAAATCAAACTGCCATGCTGACAAGTCAGAATGAAAATATAGATATCTTGGCTAAAACTTATGAGAAACAATCTAATGGCAGTTTGTCAAATTGGATTTTTGAGATCTGTAATGAAAAGTTGACTTAGCAAACAATTAAACTAGCTTTCTGTACTGTCCCCTGAATAATAAGAAAGTTGTCATTTCAGACAAACTTTTTTTCATTCTGAAAAACAAACAGATGACTGGCTATTCCAGGCAGCTCTCAGGTTTCTGAGTGCTGCATCAACTTTCCCGGCAGCTCTCGAAAAGTTCACTGCAGGTTTTTGTCCAATAGTTTCCCCTCTTTGGTTTCCTCATGTGACTTTTTTTCACTGAAAGAGATCTCTGGCTCTTGAGTCATTTAGTCTAACAAAAACTCATGAGTTTAGTCATAGGCCAGGACAGCTTTCATCTCATGCTTCACCCACAGTATCATACCATCAGAAGTGGAAAATTACTGAAAAGTCTTGTTTAGCCCCTTAAGTGTGCACCACAGAAATGTAAGGGATCAAAGTTACAAACCCACACCATAATGCATTTCAGAGGGTCCCCCCAGGAACTTGAATTTAACAACAAAGGACAAAACCCTGCTATTTTCAAATGTCCTTAATTACAGTAAAATACAGTGACTAGGACCACTAAAATTTGTTGGGTGTGTGCTAATTAATTAGCATGCATGGTTTAGGGAACTGTTTCTGATTTGCCATTACCTTTGATTACTTCCTCCTAGCACTGGTGTCATTTGTATAGTGGCGTGAAAGTAATGCCATCTCCTGGCTGGCCAATGTTCAACTGTGTGTAAGTGAGGTTGTTTTGATTTCTAGCTGCCAGACATGTCTTTTGACGAATGAGTCAGACTTATTTCACTCCACTGTGAGGGTGGGGAGAGATTTCCTGTTGCGGTAGCACCCATGATAGACTCAGCATCCCTGTCTGGGAGAGAACAAGAAAACGAGGGGCAGCAAATTAATACCATCCTGTGGTATATAGAAAAGTCCTTAAAATCTAATTTGATAAAGTGAGTGCTTAAAGAAATGTATGTTCTTTTTTAAAAAAAATATTCATAGTATATTCAAAAATGTAATAAGCAAATAAATAATCAGCAAAGAAGAGCAAAGATGAAGACTGCTAAAATAGCACTGTATATGTTTACTCATTGGCTACATTTCTGCTTAAAAACAAGATAATGCAGCAATGAAATTTCTTATCATGACCAATTATTCAGACAACCTGCGGAGTGCTGATCAGTATGTACGTCGGCTTAAAAAAGACACTGGAAGCTGGAAGAAGATGTTACTCAACAGAGCCGAAGGATTTTTGTGTAAAAACACTGCAAGGATCTTAAGTGCTCTTGACATTTGAAGGGCTTCCTGAAAGTCATTCAGTCTGTTTGTTCACCTGTTTTTCTCTAAATTAGGTGGGCAGCACTAAGCAGCAGCTATGTTGTCCGTGGATGAGCCGCTGGACTTGAAGCTTCCCTCAGGGCGAACAGTGACATTGGGAAAAAGGACTTGTCCTTCCTCTATTTGTGCCCCCCTTGGCACCACACGACCACGGCTACAGTGTACAACCTTTCCATCACCTCCCTCCTCCCCAGGTAAGAGTTAACCAGGAAAAGCAGCAGTTTAAGCATCACAGAGTGTTCTTCATCTCTGCTCTCTTAAATCTCTGCATGGCATGATTTTGATAATGCCATGCTGCAGTGATTAAGTCTATCACAGTGAAATGGTAATAGTGTAAAGTTGATTTTCTGTCCTCGTTTTCCCAGTAACTTAATATTGTAAATTGAATTGTAGCTCAATTATGGCCTCAAAAAGATACAGATTATCCCCATATTTGTCGGTATTGCTCATAATAAGAGGAGTGTGACACTGAAATGAATTGACCTGAAAAATACAGCACCACTGTGACAGTCACAGACACAACGTACTTTGTAACTCCATACTTGACTTTAGACTTAGTGCTGAGTAATGTCTAGTGTGTGTGTGTGCGCGGCTGTCATTGTCCATTGTGTGTATCTGTATTTAGTAATGTCCCTGTCTGCACTTCGTTGTGTTTACCATAGAAACACTGCTATCAACTATGGGACCCACAAGCAGAAAACAGACACAGCAAACTCATTGCAGACTCATTGTAAACATAATTTTGGGACTGGGTGTTATTCATGGCCTGATATAAGATACTGATATTCTTGGCCTGAAGGCAAAGGTTGAGCTGGACAAACAGGACAGGCTGAGTGTAGGGCGTGCAGGCAGCGGGCTGAAGTAGACAGAGAGCAGAAGCCATTTTGCACTAGGTTACCTTTACCCAGGGAAAAACTTAAGCCCTGTCAACATATAAAGCAATTCACTTGTCATGAATTACACTGTAGCATACAGTTGTTTTCTAGTGGACATTACAGGTTACAGTTGTGTAACCCTTAGATGTATTTAGCACCTCGTCATGCCAGTCAACAGCAGCCTAAGTTCCAGTCACTAACCTCATAGTTTAGAAAGGTTTCCACATTCAGCCTGTCACCTCTGGAAGTCAGTGAATTGCACTTGCATTACATTGTCTTCCTGTGTAGATACTTTTTTAGAATATGCTATTCTGAAGTTCAGTCCCGCAGCAAGTGGCTGATTGAAAGAAACAGTTGGCAAGGAGTGGGTGATGATCCATGGTTGAAATACTGCTGGCGTCAATGAATGATGGACCTCATTTGTGCAGGTAGAGTGACAAAGCAGTAGGCCAGACCCAGATAAACAAACCCAATTCCAATACGGCCTACACACTCTCACTTTGTACGAGAGTCTGCCAAGTTCTGTTCCAAACCAACTAGTTATTGTGAGCTAATATTTACCAGTTGGTTGTAAATATTAGGATCACAGTAAGCTCTTCTATATCCAAGACGCCTGCCTCTCTTTAATGTCATTTTCATGCAAAAGAAATCTGTTTTATTCTCATAGGAGTGTCTTTGACAAAACACTGATAAGATATGTTAAAACAAGCAATTATTTGAAGACGCGTCATTGCACCATATAGACTGATAATTGTAAAAAATATGTGTACGAGACATCATAGAATCGCAATTGCCACTAAAACTTTTATTTCAGCTAAACAGTTGCCAAACCAATACAGAGCAGACCCAGACTGGCTCGTCAGGCGCCATAGCAGAGTTGAATATCATTGAGTACCTTCAGGAAAGCAGTGAAACACAGGAAACTACACTATTACAAAAGTAATATGATCCAACTGTATCTCTAATCTCCAATCTAGATTCCCTGTCTTCCTCTCAAGAACGACCTGGGTCCTGCTTCACTCCTCCAGCCATGGACCTCAGCCTGTCCCCCTCCTCCCGCCATGCCTCTTCTCTGTCCCCGTCTCCTTCTTCCCCATCCTCCCTCTCGCCTTCCTCGCCCATGGAGTCCCCTCACAACAGCAGCAGCCCTCAGCCACATCTCTTCTCCCGGGTGAGTCCAGGTGTTTGCTTAAGTACACTAACGCCATCTCTCCTCTGTTGTTGGTACACTTTGCATGTACCATCAGATCAGATAGTAATAGCTTCAGTTACTTTTGCCATTTCAGAGAGGGTTTTAGGGATTTCATTCAAAATTTGAATTCTGTTCTCACTGTGTGGCTGCATCAAGCATACTTAGCAAGCAAAAAATCTGACCAAATCCATATATTTTTTAAAAATTCCAGGCCTGTGGCCCATTTTCATAGCTGCAATTTGTGAGAACTGCATCAACCTTCCTGCCAACCTTGCTGTTGGAGGATGACCAGCTCTACCTCCTGAGCCAAAGCCACCCCACTTTCTCCCCACTGTAATGCCCTTGCCTAAATCATTGGCCAATGTGTGTGCACTTTCACCATCAAATCTAGCGTTTGCTCATCATGTGAAAACAATAAGATGACACCAGCAAAAATGCTCATCTCCAGGCTTCATAACAGAACTTTGCTGGTACGCAGACACCGATACCAGCTAATGAGTGTTAAGCAAAATACTAGTATAAAACAAGAACGTCATTCACAAAAACCGGAGCACAAACTTCTTCGATGGCCTGTAAAAAAATAGCAGAGGGTATTTTTTGTGAGATAATTCCATGAAAATGCGTCAAAAGACAGGAACACCACAAACATGGTGGAGATGTCCACTTTAGGAACTCAAGTTAGCACAAGTGAGGCCTAACAGGCAGTGATTGACTCCTGGTGTCACACACCTGCCCATGGCCCTAACTTTTAGCTTTAACAGTATCTAAATGGATGAGTTATATTAAAAACATGAACATAAGCATGCATTTGTATGGCTGCAGTTGGGCATTTTAACATGGATGTGATACTCAGGTGGCCATGGGAAGAACTGCAGTTTTTGGGACTTCCATATTGACTTATTTTTTCAGCACAGGAGGTCCCTGCTTGGTTCTGTCTAACAGCAGCCTAATCTTCTTACCTGCACCTGTAAGGCTCACAAATGAACATACAAACTAAATGGCTGCTGAATGTAGTTTTGTATTTACAGTACACCTATGATTGGTAGCTTTCTCCTCACCTAACCCTCAGCCAGAACACACATGAGCATGGTTCTGAATTTTTTTTTTCAAAATATCTAACCTGGATTGCGGGATTGGTTTGTGTGTGCTGCACTCATTTAAAATGAGATTGGAAGAATAAAAAATCTTCTGTTTCACAATCACGCACTCCAGGGAAAACCTTTCTGTCTTCACATAATCAGTTAATCTTGTGAACAGGCATGACCGCAGTCTTGGAATACTCGAAGCGGTGACTGATTGTGGCTGCATGAGCTTCACTTTTCTTCAGCGGGACTGAATTGAAATGGGACTGAGGGAGTGAATCTAATTTGCCAGTGCAGCATCTGCACGCAGCCACCCGATGACTGTCTAAATCAAATTCTAGCCATGCTTTAATGGCAAAACATCAAAGGCACAGCTTCTTTTGTTAGGGCACAAAACATATTTGTTTGGCCCAGATTAATCATTTAGCTGAGACGTTACCTTTTTAAAGCATTTTTTGTCTGTAATCATTCACTTAGCGGAGCTGTTGTAATTTTAAAAAATGCAGAACTTTGATCCCCATTTATTAAATAAGGATAATAAGTCAAGCTGTGTGAACAATAATTTTTACAAAATTAAACTTCAAAGTGAACAAAACCAGAATTGGCTCAGTCCACAGCAGATCCATTTTTATTCTACCACCTTTCTCTATTTCCTCCGATGATTGTATTTTTCTGTTTAGTGAGATCAAAGCTGAGATTCCACAGGGTTTAATTTCAGGTTTACTTCTTTCTTCACTGCATGAAATTCTTTCTCTATTTAAAAAAAACATAAATATTTTTGAGCTAATAAACGTCCAGCCTTGTTACCCTAAAATGTGGTGCTAGAGCTTCTTGACAATCCTGTGATGAAAAAAGAAATCTGATTGTTTCCTCTCTCAGCCAGAAGAAAAGATATTGCAACGTTATCTTATTGGGACTCTTTTGACTAAAGCTTGCAAAGTCACAAATCTGGGATATCTTTCGTTAAATCTTTCATGACAAAAGATTAAATCAGTACCATTTTTCAAAAAATGATTTAAACAACCTTATTTATTTCATTATTATCTGTATGACTTTATATTGAGGTACACATGTCCCTTTCTTACAAGCATGTTGGCATTTTTGTTATTATAAAGCTCTTACTAATGTAATATTTTTGCAGGACATCTAGAGCATTAACTAGAGTCTACACTTACTAGCTACCAATGTTATTACACTTAACTAAAACTAAACTAAAAACAAAATCTAAATTAGAAGTAAATGTAGCTAACTGAAACAAGAATTCAAAACTAGATTTTTAATAACAATGAATACTAACTAAAATGATATTATGTGCTCGAAAAACTGACTCAAAATAAAAACATGTAGAGGAAATGTGCTTAGATTTAGTCTTCGTCAATTTGGTCAGTTTATTAGCACGATCTCTCTGATGAAGCTTTGGTGCATCTGTTGAGACTCAGAACGCCTATGTACTCAGAGTCAACTCCCCTCACAACGTGTTATGTATTTTCTAATCTGATCATCTTTAATCTTCCCCTGACGAGTAGCATCCATATTATAAGAATTTAGAAAATCAAAAGTTAAACTAAAACTAATGAAAATGAAACTAAACATTTTCAAACAATGAACTTAAACTGAAACAAGCAAACCCACTCTGGAACTAAAACTGAACTAAAAGAAAAAAACTTAAAAAAAAATAGAAAACTATCAAAGGTAGATGGGCAGGCTCTGCATTGTCATTTCAACCATGTACAGGTGATGCATGAAACTAATTAATGTTTCTCCAGGACCAGGGTACTAAATACTTAGCTAAGAGACACCTTAGTGCAAATATAAACAGTGCGACAGAGGACATTTATGATGACAAAAAAGAGACGATAACAAGCAGCGCTGAACATTTTGCAGTCCTGGTTAGAAGTAAAGTGCAAGTGATATTGAGAAAATATGTAGCAAATGTTGACTGTACTAATATTAACTATTTAACCATAATCCTGCTACCTACTGCGTATTGATAGGCGTACTCCCCTCATGGCTTATAGTCACACTGTTATTAACATTAGATGATGACAGTATTAGATCCTCTTGCTATGACCTCTTTATCCTCCCTTGTTTCAGGAAGCAGCTCATCACCGAGGCCTGGAACCTGGAGCTTCATCCCAGGGTTATCCATTTTATCTCCCAATCAGAAGTCCACCAAGAAGCTACAGCTTTCCCTCTTCCATGTTCATCAGTCAGACTAGAGAAAAGCCAGTTTCTCCAGAGTCCTCCCTGGATGCTCAGCTGGCCTGCCGTTGGATGAAGGTACATATAATTGTAAATATTGGATGTTTAGTCCAATATGCTATACAAGTTTATATTTATTAAATGTTGTCACAAGCTTATTTTGCATTAATTTGGCACATAATATTATTAAAAAAAGGATCTGATGAGCTTCAACCCCACATTGAATAACGAGCATAATCCATTTCTGCCACAAGTTCATCATAGAGGTTGCGAGAGAGCCTCCAAATATTACTCTGACCACAAAGTGGTGCTGCAAACAAAATCTATAAAGCTGACAGTCACACAAAACCAGATCAGAGGATAAACACCAACAAAGGTTACAATATCAGACATTTGAAGAATTTACTGTATGTTTAAGTGTTACTTTTGAAGGGTCAGCAGTAGAATAACAGAAACTACAATCAGTGGACATGATCTTCAGTACTTGACCATATAACACTATTACATACTGTGAGGATAAGTCAGGTTCATAATCATAAGCTCCCTTTTTAACAGCAGTAGTAGTGTGGCTTATTATTTTCACCTTGTGGGTCTCTGTGAGTGTGTGCCATCATGGCTTAATGTGATCCTGGTGACTCCAAATGTTGCGGGAAATAGCACAAAGGCGGCTTTGAGTAATAGTAAGTACAAACCTCATTCCCAGAAAAGTTGGGACTGTTGAGCAGCTGAAGTGTTATATCAGGCAAGAACGGACAATATTCACAACCACAAAACTATAGCGATTACTATCAGCTCCAAAACAATTAAAATTGTTATTAAAAGGAAGGGTGAGGCAACACAATCGTAAATGTACCTCTGTCCTAACTTTTGTTAAGTGTGTTGCAACCGTCAGACTCTGAATTTATGTTTATCTACAAATTATTTATTATTAAAAAAATATTTTCTTTGCACTTTTGTCAGCTAAAAGAAGGTTCACATGAATTAACATATCAATAATGATGGGAAATAGAGGCTTCGGAGCTCGTGTCACTCTTCCCGAAGCTGAGTGAGTCAAAACACTGTGTCAGAAGTTTGTATCACAAACATCTGTCATGACGTTCGAAGCTTGGGACGTCATCGCTGCTTCACTTTGTGCTTCACTGGTTTAAAATGTTTTGAGGCGCTTCACTGGTTCAGAGAGTTTCTTTGGTTTGACAACTTTGAGTGGTTTGGTGCCGAACGAGCTTTATAAGATGCATCATTATTATTCAACAATGTTGAGTTGTGAGGAGAGAGAGATTTTAAATAAAGCTTTCTAAATGAACCTGAACCAATATTTTACCCTTTGTATCCCGTCATTTGTTTAATCTTTGGTTTTATCTGCAATGTTTTTAGAGTGTGGGGGAGTGTGTCTGCATATTAGGTTTTTTAAACGAATGTCTTACTTCTTTTAACAAAGATCTTACACTATGTTCCCACTGCAGGCAAGAGTGGCCGAATCCGATTTTTTTGCCCATATGTGACCCATATCTGATTTGTCTGAACAGCCCAGTGTTCCTAAATCGGATACCTATTCAATGTTTTTCATAGCGACCTCTGTCTAAACGATCATGTCATATTTTGTCTGACTTTTCTGTCACTGAAGTGAGACAGACGTCATTTTTAGTTTTACTCACATGCTGATATGTGTGGCATCCATATTTACACAGCGTGCTGTGTGTGATGTCAGGCTTTTTTCTGCACATGTGCGTCACTTCAGGGCTGGAAACTGTTCACCCTGGAGTCTGATGGCTGTCGCATTTAAATTATAATGTAGACGACCACGCAAAAAAATCAGATCTCAGCAAAAAATCAGAATTGCCTGCAGGGGGATTGTAGTCTTAGTTGTACTTCTGGTGAAGTGTTTAAGTGTCATCTAATGATTACTTAGAGTAAATAACCAGAAACATCAGCAGATTAAAATGACCACGAAGTCTTTTCTGAACTTTTATTGCTGATAGTGTCAGCGCTTCAGTTGTGCTCTTGGGAGGTTGCTATGTCTTCAGTTGGCCACCAGATGACACTATTCTTAGTTAGACTGAAGGCCCCGGAGCTTTGACTGTTTTCAGCACAATTACAAGGAAAGCCTGAAAGCTTCACCTGTCCATCAGTACAAATCACAGATTTTAGTGTTTATAGGATTTAGGAAATGTATAAACTTTTTTGGAACTGGGGTTTGTGAATAGTCTTTATTAATACAGCTTTTTTTCAGGTTTTTAATGACCACTCAAAACACACATCCACGAAAGATACAATCACAAAATGCCATGTTTAGAAAAAAACAAAAGGTTAAGCTTGAAGATGCTCAGAACCATAAGCACTGAACAAAGAAGGGTGGAACTCGTGAGGCCGAGGGTCATAACTTTAAGCCCCTGTCGCACTTTCTTTAGTATGTTGTAATGCATGTGTAACTCTTCTCATAAAGTAGCATTTGTTGGTGGATAGATATAAATATTGTTTGAAGATGGTTGTGGTCTGAGAACTCGTTATTGATGCTGCTGAAGTGAATAGATTGCAAAATAGTCTTTAGTTTACACTGCCATATAGTGTGTGATGTGATTGTGTGTGACACCTAAAGATGGCAAATTATGATCTTTTTATGCGTTTGTGTTTATTCGTTATCTTGTCTGCTTTTCAAAACGTTATCCCTTTGATTTTGTTCTTTGTCTGTTATGCACAAAGTCGGTCGAAAGTAAGCCAGTCACTTGAGGCTTTATCAAATGGTTGTCACGGCTTTATGAACGCCTAACCAAGTGAGGTCAGGATACAATAAAATATTCTTTTCAAACAAAAACCCAGCGAAATCCTAAAGGGGAGAGTTATGAGCTGGAAGAAGCTGCATGAAAAGAGAAACAAGCCTTTGTGTGAAGTTACATAAACCAGTCATCCTCATCGATCATTGGCTTCATCCACTGAATGCAGATCCCTCTCCTTTACTGTCCTTTAGTGCCACCTGCTGTTTGACTCGCTGCAGGACTTGGTGGACCACATCAACGACTTCCATGTCAAGCCTGAAAAGGATTCTGGGTACTGCTGCCAGTGGGAGGGGTGTGCTCGAAATGGGAGGGGATTCAACGCCAGGTACTATGTGGCCACAGTAAACATGCATAAACGTGCTTGAAACCACACCTCAAAGTTTGCCAATGCTTCTTTTGTTTATCATGTAAATTCATCCAGACTCCATGCAAAGTGGACAAAAAAATACTTCACTGTAGCAGTAATTACTAAAGACTTAAAGGTTTCAGAGTCAGTGCAAACAGGTAGTCATAGTGGATCATGACAGTTTAATGTAAGCATTATATATCAGCCTTCCAAGAAAAGAAAAGTTCAAATAGCAGCAGCCACATCCCAAGTAAAGATACTGCACCTGTTACAGGCTACATATCCGGATTGTCAATGTTTCTTTGCTGTTTTATGATTTATAGGTATAAAATGCTGATTCACATCCGCACACACACCAATGAGAAGCCGCACCAGTGCCCCACCTGTAACAAGAGCTTCTCACGCCTGGAGAACCTGAAGATACACACTCGCTCACACACAGGTGAGTTCACGGTTAAAAAAATGTACCAAGATGGAAAGGTGTGATCTTCCTCTTGGTCTGTCTATTGCTAACCAGTCCTTTAAAAACATTAAAATCAACAGTGACTTGATCTAACAAGTGTTGCCTATTCATCCAACGCTGCACAGCCTATTTTTCTCTTCCTGCAAATATTAAGAAACTCACAAACGCATGACATGTATACAGTATGTGTTTATTTTCTCCATGCTGTCCTGCAGTACTGATGAGCACCTGTGGCTAAAAATACTCCCCTATCAACACACCAAAGAAATTCCATATAAATAAAATAAAATGAAATGAAAAAAACTAATGGCCCAGCAGTTTGGGCATTTAGATGTATATTTAATTACATTTTTTGTTGTGTCAGGAAGGGCATCCGGCATAAAACCTCTGCCAAATTACCAGTGCGAATTGATCCGCTGTGGCGGAGACGAAGTGAGTGATCACTGATTAAATTCTGACCAGTGCTGTAGGAGGAGGAGGAGCGATTCTTTTGAATTGCAGATGGACGAATGACAAGACACCTCGCCATGGCCTAGGCTCATTGGGCCTTCAGCTGGATGAGCTAAAAAATATTTTCTGATGTTTTAGTGGCGTATATTGACATCAGCAGTTAAACTAACAGGGCAAACATGTTGGCTAAACAGCTTCTCAGTTATTGAGCAACATAGAGCGACATTCACATTCATTCAGAGCTGTGTTTGTGTCAAATGTACAGTAAGTGTGATATTCATCTCGTTCTGTTCGGTTTTTGGCCTCTGCCACCTCTGGCTGAAAATGTCTCGCTATGCTCACTGTGTGAGCTGTTTGATGCTTAGATCCATGAGTTTTTGGAGATTTTTGCTAAACTAACTGCCTTTCAGAGTCAAACTTTTCTTGAAAATATGAATTATATCCACTTTTAAACAATGCCAGGCTTATTCTCTAAACCTTACACCAGCTAGAAGGGAATGAAGATGAGCAAAAAAACCATAAGAGCCAGCAAACATGCTTTCTATGGATATGCATTCTGGAAAAGTTGCAGTTATGTGCTGTGTAATGTCAACTTAGATCAACCACCCAATTCAGAGGATTTGTGTTTCAAACAAAGATACAGCGCTTAACAATTTTATTTAGACCACCACCCAGTGTGGGATGTATACCACAGCATTGGTAATCACCAAAATCATTTTATATCTTTCTGTAATGTTAGTAAATGGTAAAAATAATAAATGGTGTCTACTTATATAGCACTTTCTACCCTATTTTTAAGGCCCAGGGTGCTTTACAGTTACACTCACTCCCCCTCTCACACACCAATGGCGGCAGGGCTGCTATGCACCGGCGCTAACCAGGCCATTGGGGGCAACGTGGGGTTGAGTGTCTTGCCCAGGGACGCATCAGCACATGGGCCGGCAGGGCGGGAATCGAGCCTGCGATCAACCGATCAGAGGTCGACTGCTCTACCTCTGCACCACGGCCACCCCCCTCTAGTACACCAGAGGCTCTTTAACCGAAATCCGTCCGTCCATCCATCGTCTACCATTTTTCCGGGAGTCTGGGTTGCGGAGGCAACAGTTTGAGCAGAAGCCCAGACTTTCGACTCCCCAGCCACCTCCTCCAGCTCTTCAGGGGGGACACCGAGGCATTCCCAGGCCAGCTGGGAGTCATAGTCTCTTCAGTGTGTCCTGTGTCTTCCTCGGGGTCTCCTCCCAGAAGGACGTGTCCGAAACACCTCCAGTGAGAGGCATCCAGAAGGCATCCTGATCAGATACCCGAACCACCTCAACTGGCTCCTTTCAATGTGGAAGAGCAGCAGCTCTACTCTGAGCCTCTCCCGGATGAGTTCCTCACCCTGTCTCTAAGGGTGAGCCCAGCAATGCTGCGGAGAAAACTCATTTCAGCCGCTTGCATTTGTGATCTCATTCTTTCCTTCATTACCCTAAGTTCATAACCATAGGTCGATAGAACGGTAAATTTGAAAGCTTTGCCTTAGAGCTTAGCTCCCTCTTCACCAATAGAACATCCGCACCGTCTGTCAATCTCTCTCTCCATCCTCCCCTCACTCTTGAACAAGACCCCGAGATACTTGAACTCCTCCACTTGGGGCAGGACCTTGTCCCCAACACGGAGAGGACATCCACCCTTTTTTGGCAGAGTACCATGAACTCAGACTTGGAGGTACTGATTCTCATCTCAGCTGCTGCACACTAGGTAACAAACCGTCCCAACAAGGCCTGTAGGTCATTCCTCGATGAAACCATCAGAACCACATCATCCACATACAGCAGAGATGAGATCCTGTAGAATAGAATAGAAGAATAGAATAGAATAGAACTTTATTGATCTCACAGTGGAGAAATTCACTAGTTACAACCGCCTAAAGTAACACACAGTGAGGTGCAAGAAGTTCACACTTTAGTATAAATAAAAGTCAAAAATAAGGGCAAAATATAAGCATCTTATGTACAGGGAATAAGCCTCTTATATACAGGGAAGTTATGGGTAGTGTAGATATGTAATAGATAACAGATAAGTAATAGACAACAGACATGTAATACCACTGTTACAGAGCAGAGTTAAACAGTCTGACAGCAGTGGGGATGAAGGACCTGCGGTAGTGCTCCTTTTTGCACTGGGGGAGCCTCAGTCGGCTGCTGATGGAGCTTCTCAGCTCCTCTACAGTCTGGTGCAGTGGGTGAGAGCTGTTGTCCATAATGGATGTTAGTTTGGACAAGATCCTCCTCTCACCCACCACCTCCACAGAGTCTAATGGGCAGCCCAGGACAGAGCTGGCCCTCCTGACCAGCTTGTTCAGTCTCTTCCTGTCCCGCTCTGTGCTGCCCGGGGCCCAGCAGACCACCGAATACTGGATGGCAGAAGCTACCACAGAGTCATAAAAAGTCCTGAGCAGAGGCCTGCACACACCGAAAGACCTCAGTCTCCTCAGAAGGTGGAGGCGACTTTGGCCCTTCTTATACAGGGCGGTGGTGTTGTGGGACCAGTCCAGTTTATTATTGAGGTGAACACCCAGGTACTTGAAACTGTCCACCATTTCAATGTCCTGTCCCTGGATGTTCACCGGTGAGTGTGGCAGTGTCCTTCTCCTGAAGTCGATCACCATCTCCTTCGTCTTACTGGTGTTCAAGCACAGGTGGTTGCTCTCACACCAGTCCACAAAGTCCATGATGACTGACCGGTACTCCAGCTCACTCCCCTCAGACACACAGCCAACGATGGCTGAGTCGTCAGAAAACTTCTGAAGGTGGCAGCTGTCCGTGTTGTGGGTGAAGTCCGAGGTGTAGATGGTGAAGAGAAAAGGTGAGAGGACGGTCCCCTGGGGGGCTCCCATGCTGCAGACTGCCACCTCTGACTCACATCCACGCAGCCGCACATATTGTGGACGGTCAGAGAGGTAGTTGAGGGTCCAGGCAGCGAGATGTTTGTCCACCCCTACGACCTCCAGCTTCCTCCGCAGCAGCGCCGGCCTGATGGTGTTAAAGGCAC